>APFE030933758.1:86502-152587 GCA_000404065.3 Pinus taeda
CTTTCTTGTTGTTCTTTCATTGGCTGTAAGAGCATTCCAATCAGCTGGCTCCTCATATCCTGATTCAACAATCTCCCACAAATCTTTTCCAATCAAAAATGTTAGCATCTTAATACACCAATAATCATAATCGTTCCCATCAAATTCTGGAACTAGCATCTGGTTAGAATTCGACATGATTAACTTTGGCGAAATTCCAACAATACAACTTTAACCCAAAATAATTTAACCTGCTCTGATACCACTTGTTGAATATTAAAATGAATTATTTCAAGCACATTAAGAAGCTAACAGTTCTATGAAGAACAATACATAAAAAAATATAGATAAAACAATTAAAAGACCAATGTGTGAGCCAAAACAAAATGCTGTAACTTTCATATATCCAATTCAACTGCTAACTACATGATTAAATAGTAAAACTAATACTAAAATCAACTATGGAATAATTCTACTGCAATTACCACTAATTTCTAGCAGCACTGACAACCCTAACAATCTGCTGCTTTAATCCCTAACAATCTGCTGCTTCAATCCCTAACAATCTGCTGCTTTATTTTTGCAGAGAACACAAAATCTGCTGGCTATTTTGTCAGCTAATTACAGAACTAATTAAGCATTAATTCTAACAATTATAATTGTACATATCTCAGATACTTGATCTTAAAATCATCTCATTTTTTTAATTAAATTAATAATGATAAAAAATGCAACCACTTGTATTGTATCGATATGCACAGACTTAATACAATACACCAGGGCCTCCCAACGCTCATATCATTGCAACACAAATATAGTGACTAAGTAACTATTAATGGAAAGCATATAACTATTTGATGTCAGCTTGAAATGCTGATGATAGATTGAGGCCTCCTTATTCACCAAGGACTGAAAATCAGAAGCCTCCACAGCATTCCCTTGCTCTATCCTCCATAATTACAAAACAAGTATGGCAAATAACTACTGGTTAATACAAAACCAATGTCAATATTATGTTAGACTAGATGCAAGCCACTCACATCGTTAGTGGGAATGCTGGTGCCATGCTTTTTACAAACTTGGAATCTAGCAACGACCACGTCTCCCTTTCCTGCATCTGAGTACACCAGCGTCCCGAGTGATGAGTTCTACAAGGGTCCCAGGCTTCGGTTTTACACTCTGTGCTCTTGAAGCTAGAGAAACTGATCCCGATTGTTCGAAGAATGCACCGTTCAGAAGCAAGTCATCTTTGGATATCCAGCTCCATCTCAATTTTTCATAACCATTGCTAGTTAACCGCTTCGTTACCTGAAACCTCAAGATTCTAATTCCAATCAAATTACAATATATGTTTTTAGGTTTATGAAATGTATTAAAATACAAATTTGGGGAATATTCCAAAATAGATAATCAAAAAAATCAAACAATTAACTTCTCTTCATTAAATTCTAAAATATCCTTAAAATTCACTTCACTAATCTTTTTATTAACTTATACATAATAATACATTGCTATAAACTCCATCCAAACATTAATTTCATCCAAGTTAACTTCCTTCTCCAACTCCTTTTCTTGTTAGATTTGTTATTAAACCCCACATAGCAATAAGCATAGACCTCTTAAATCAATATTAATATTACCTTAAATCAATATTAATATTACCTCTTTATGTGTCGATGCCAAGAATCTATTTCCTTCACTCAATATAGTGGGGTTTGCACTTCCACCAATAGCATAATTTTGCCAATGAATGTAGTTATTGTTGACTATATGGAAGTGCCCAAGTCGACATCTGCATGCATTCATTCAGATCATAAATATCGATATTAATCTGGTTATCAATGAAATGTTAATAATCAAACAGTTTATTCATATTCCAGGTAAATAATGAAATTATTAATATTTAAAATAGATGGCAAATTTTGGAAATATTTAAGAATCTGGCTAACTAAAAATGAATAGAGTTAATAAATATTACATAATCTTTTCAAAATCTTGGATCAAAATAACTTCAATAATTATTTACCTTGGCATTCGTTGTCCCAGATCTTTCCCGAAATGGTTATAGGCTATCGTTACGTGCATGATTTTGTCCAGATCGTCATTGTCATCATTACCTAACAACATTACCTGTGGTGCAAAAAAGAATGAAAGTGAAAAATGGTGTAGAGACTGTTTTTTTCAATATTTAAAATAGCTAAATAAATTATAATGAAAATATCAATAATAAATGATGGATGATTAAAATAGAAATAGACTAAACTAAAATAAAATTGAATTACAATATCATGATACTTAATCGACAAAAGAATCAAATGTGATAACATCTAGCCTAACAAAAGAATCAAATGTCATGACACTTAACATACAATAAAACACTCAAAAACTTTAACATCTGACATATACCTAACTGACAAAAGAGTCAAATGTGATGACACTTAACCTACGCTGAGACACTCAAAAACGTTAACATCTAGTATATACCTAACTCACAAACAATCAAATGCGATGACACCTGACATACAGTGATACACTCAAAAACACATAAAGTTATGAATGTAGAACCTTGTCGTGGTCAGTGAAGAGGTTATTTGAAATTGTGATTTGTGTAGAACCTCTCACAGCATCAATGAGACCGTCTTGGCATCTGGATAAGGAGCAATGGTCGACCCAAATGTTGGATGCTGAAATGATGGAAATCCCATCGCCATCTGGTCTCCATCTCAACGAATACTCATATGGACTAATCCTCACAGGAACCCTTCCTCCTCGATTCGGTGGTCTACAATCATGAATGTGAATGCCGTGAATGATGATATTGCTCACCCCCTGAATGGTGATACAGGGACCGTTTGTTATGTGGACGTCGACCCCTCGTCCATCTAGGGTTTTGAAACTGTTCATCACCAGCTCCTCCTTCAGTTGGATCACCATACTGCTCTTGAAAATAATCCACAGGGGCTCTGTCTGAATGACTCCGTAACGTAGAGTGCCGCGCCACGGATTCATGGGATCATCACGGGAATCCCTAACCACATAGATTTTCCCATTTATGCCTCCAATGGCGTCCTTACCAAATCCAACGCCACAGCGTGCTAGTCGCTGTCTGTTTTGCCGCCAGTCGGTCTCGGAGCGCCAGCAATCATCAATAGGGTTGCCTGTTAGTCCTGTCGAAGAGGCCAGTTCTCCTCTTGTGCTGTTAATAATGCTTCTGCAATGATATATTACATGAGAAAGGAATTAAATATAGGTCATTCTACTGTATCAAATAAGCAACAATTGAATTGAAATCAATTTGCTTTTACTTTTAGAGAAATTGTCTATCTTGATTTGATCGAAAGGATCAAGGGTTTTGACATGGATGTTATATTTATCATCAGATAGAACTTTGAATTAGCAATAATTGAATTCAAATCGATTTGTTTTTTGAGAAATCGTGTATCTTGATTTGATTGAAACGATAGAGGGTTTTGATGTGGATGTTACATTTATCATTAACTATACATCTTACATCTATTCAACTTTATTATTTTTCAAAATTTAAAGATTATTGAAAAAAATATATATGCATCACTCATCCCTAAAATACCTCAGCTATAAAATAATCTAGAAATAATGAGAAGCAAAAATGTATTCTAATATATTAATATCATATTAATAAGCAACATGTTATCAAATATATTAATATCATATTATACGTAAAAATAAGAAAGTAAACATAATAATATTATAATAAAATTTCAACTAAAATTTTATATAAAAAATAAATTTCTTTATATTAAAAGTAAACTTCAGATAATCTCCAAGTATCTGAAAATTTATCAATTAAACATTAAACAATCTTCATTTAAAAACATTAAAACCACATAACTATATTATCTCACTTTATTTAACAATAATATAAAATCAGTAAACTAACAATTTTTATGGTGTAATGGCTTTTGGTTTACAGATTTCTCTGGTGTGGTTTTAAAAACCAATTAAAAAAAAAGAACTAGAGTAATAAAATTCTAATGCTTTATGGTTTTGCTGGTTTTGTAATCTGTGTTTAATGCAAGCAAAGGGCGGGGTTAGATTGTGATCCAGGCAATGCTTGAGGAAGTATAGATCTGCTAATAAAATCCCCTATCAATACTCACTGATCTATGCTCACCCATGAATTTTCTTATATTTTCAGCTGATTCTGCTGAATTTGGTAGCTATGATATACTAAGCTGTGTGTGATAATGGGCAAGCTATGATATACTAAGCTGTGTGTGATAATGGGCAAAGCATTTACTAAAGATCTTGATTAATCTTCAGACAAAAACAAATTAGTAATATAATTATTTTAATTTGTGATTCAAAATCATGTATTTATTTTTTTAAATAAATCACATTGAAATTTTAAATTCAATACTTATTCTTTTGAACCTGAAAATCTTAAAAAAAACACACACAAATTAACAACGTAAATTCTAACTTTGAAAATCTACCACTCTTAATCATTATCATGGGGAGAGATAAATTATGTCATGAATAAAACCAATCAACCAATATGGCGGTAGTATTGTTGGCGTTTAATTACTTTCCGACAATCTCCACAGGGCCGTGCCCATCCTTTTCCACAGCAGGGGTGAAGCTGCTGATATTGACAGGTGCTGCTTCTCCAAATGCCTTGGCCGCCAAACAATGGGGCACCTGCCCATAGATGCACAAGATTCCAATTAAGACTGTGCAAGCCAAGACACTACACTGATTGGACATGCTGAGCAATTGACCACCAGCACAGGCATAAACCATAATTGGGAATCATAAATAAATGGCAACGGCACTGCAGCTCTAACTCTCAGGTACATGAAACTCTGAATGGAAAAATTAAAATTTCTAGAAGGCTGAAAGTTTAAATATAAATTATATGAAACTGAGGTGAAAAAATAGGACGAAGATTCCGTTGCAAGTAGTTGCGGTGATTTCTGAAGATATTTTTGTTAGCCCGTTATATATATTTACGTATCAAATTAAATCATAACTATACATAAATTAAATAAAACTGAATTTATGGTTAGGGAATGGTGTACCGATTCCTGATGATATTCTTGTTAGCCCGTTAAATATATTTACGTATCTAATTAAATCATAACTATACATCAATTAAATAAAATTGAATTTATGATTAGGGAATGGTGTAACAATAAAAATTTATATAATAAATTAAAGATAATTCATTTTATTTAGTTGATGTATATATAAAAATAGTTAACAAATATTATTTAGTAAAATTGTTATTATTTTTTAAAATTATATATAAATAAAATATTACAAGCAATAATAATATAAAAAAAAAATAATTCAATAAGTTCTTTATTTATATATATTTATAATATTTATTTTTAAATAAGTTAGATTTATCTAAATTTATATTTATAAGTGTAAAGAGGAATCAAATCAAGGTGTAAATTATCTTTAAATACAAAATTGAAATATGAATTTATCATCTACGAGTTTGATAAATTAGGCTTATAAATTGGATTACACTAGTTTTGGTTTATATATATATATAAATATTTGAGCAAAAAAGAATTCCACAACTCTGAATTTTGACAATACACTAAGAAAATGTGTTAAACCATATGGATTTTTTCTAGATTGTTTTATATAATGTATAGATAGTAGATATTAAAATATTTTACTAGATATAGGCATTGAAATATTTTATTTATAACTCACATCATCCACATTAAAATGATTTTTTATACATTGAAATTTTTTCTTATTAATATTTTTTTAAATGTTACATGTCAACTCCATAATTAGAAAACACTTATGAATAGAATAAGAAATCACTCTATACTTAAAAATAGAAAGCACAAAGCACTTATAGAAGAAATTAGAATTTATTTACTATCAATTACTTTGTCTCTCTATAGATGAAGTCGATATGAAAATAAGTTATTAAAGGTGGACATCAAAGTAATTACACATTTCAGCCTTACTAAATTGTAGAAAGAAATCATGAAAGAAATTAGATTTTTTTTACTATCAATTACTTTATCTCTTATTATATAGAAATTTGATGTAAGATTGTTAATATTCATGTTACTTGTTGAAATATTTTTTTTTTGTTATCATTTTTCCCACATGGTACTACAAAGCATCTCTTGAAGCAATTATAAATTATAAATTTAATTAGCGCAACGATATAAATTAAATGGTTGGTAGATGCATATATGCATCAATCTATAATAAGCATCAAAACAGGGACTTCATCATGCATGTTAAGTTGCTAAGATTAAAAAAATCAAAAAAGTCAATTAAATTATAACTTCAAATTATTATTATAAATGTTAAAATGAATTAATATATAAATTAGACATACATACATTTCTTTTTTTGTAAACTGCAGAGGGACTACTTCTTCTATTTCATCACGTCAAAATCATTAAAAAAATGCGATGACCTCAACCCGCCCAAGGGGAAATCGGGTATTTTGGCCATCTTAAGTCTTTTAACGCCATCCAAAAATAAAACACCTTGAGTCTATTTGCCCACGCTATATGCACAATACATTCAAAGAGACTACCTATTTTCCTTATCTTCCTACTATATTCCACATTACAAAATTTGATGTTCAAACTACTCTCTACAATCTTCATATAAAAACAGAAAGAGGAGAACAACAATACTATGCCTCCTTGCCTGGCTGCTCGTCCATATCCCTCTCGAGATCAGGGTGACAGTGCTTTAGCTGCTATTGTATTTCGTCCATTCTTCTGTCCTGCATGAGAAGGGTAATCTGAATGTTCTTTAGCTCCTTCTTGAGATTGGGAATCCCTTGAGAAAGCTCTGCCATCTCCATTGCTACTTGCTCCATGGCTTTGGCAAGTAGTCTCTTCATGACCCAATACACATGCAAGGATTGTTTATACAGGGTCATGTGGCCTCTTGTGTGGCACGGTTCCGGGAGAAGATAGATCGAATCCTCCATTTCTCGATCAGATTGGTCCTACATAGCCTCTTCTTCTAAATGTTGTATAATTATCCTGACTCCTTTATTGGTGTTTTGGTAATATGCCTCCTCAACAAATTGCACTTTCCTCCCCGCTGAAGCCCTGGTTTTCCTTTCATGAGATGGAGCCTCCTCCTCCCTTTGGCTCCCTGTTTTTCCCCTGCCCTTGCCACGCTGTCCTCTCCGACCTCCCCTACCCCTTCTTCTGCTACCCTCTCCTAACACACTCCGCCTACTCAGATCGTATTCCTTGCCTTCTTCCTTAATTCCTCCATGCTCGCGTCGTTTCCATCCTTCGTTCTCCCATAACTCCTCACTGCCCTCTGTTTCAGTGGCTCCTCTTCTTCCCCGTTTAGCCCATGGCTGATGGAAATTGTCCTCATCTGAACCGAACAATTCCACCTCCTTTTCACTGTCATCCGAGACCATAACTGTGTCTCCGACATCCTGCTCCAGCGCTTTTCCTTTATGCTTGATGCTCCACTTATTGTCCCCTTCATTGGCCGCGGTCTCCCTGCTTTTCCCTCGCCTCCTGGTTTCCATCCTCTCCTTCGTCTCAGCTCTGATCTCCTTACCCTACTTCTCTCAGCCTTCTGGACTTGTTCTACTCACTAATCTCCTCTTCACGCTGAATCTTCGAGCCTCCCTGCTCTTCTGGTATTTATTAAGCCATCCGCCTTTGCGCGCCTTCATTCTCTGCCACTCTCTTGTGATGCGGGCGTAATCCTCCTGCCACCTGTTCTTGCGATCACCGTCCCTGTCCTGTCGTTCCTTACTTGAGCTTGCATACTTGTCATTTCCATTTGACAAGCCATCTCGATCAACTCTCATCCACCATATTCCCGTGACTCTCCACCTTGAAATGTGAATCCTCTTAATGGCCCGGCTGCTCCGGGCCATCATTACTTGATCTTCTCCTGTAATGGATATCATTCCCTCCTGCTTGTACTTCTGTCCTTCGCCCGTCGTCCAGTTCACCCCGATTGGGTGTCTCTTGTACTCATTCATGTTGATTCGTGGCTGTCTCATGGTCTTGATTTGTTATGATGACCAACTCCTTCCACTTCGGTTTCTCCATTTCATTCTACCATCTCCTGTCAACCTTCCCTTCCGGATCGTTACTCCCCCAGTTGGCAAGGAAGTCTGCCACCTTGTTTCCTTTCCTCCTGACATGGTTGATTATCAGGTAGTCGAAACACTTGAGGATTTCTCCTATGTCTTGTACTATCCCGACCGTTCTTCAGCTGCTCACTATCTGCTCCCAGTTTTTTCCATTATTAAGTTTTCGGATCATCTCTATAACCAATTGCGAATCCCCTTCTATCTCTAGGTTCCTGTAGCCATTCCTCGCTGCTATCCTTAATCCCTGATGAACTGCCCAAAGTTTAGCTTCGTTGTTTGTCATTTCTCCTCCCCACTCCGTGTAAATCCATGTGATGCTTCCCTCACTATCCCTGAAGATTCCACCAAAACCTGCATTGCCTGGGTTCCCTTTGGAAGCCCCATCGAAATTCAATTTAATGAAGTTCTCTTTAGGATAATTGAATTGCTCAGGACTCGAGCCCATTTTTTCTGCCTAATCTCTTTTCTGAGGTAAACCATTTCATATTTCATATTCAGCTTTGCGAGTATTTGTCCCTCCTCCTCATTCGTTTTCCACTCCTCCTCATTCCAATCCTCCGCTAAGATTGTTTCCTTAACAGCCCCTAGGACACCCGTCCACGTTTCTTCTGGTTCTATATGTTTCCCCAGGAAAATTCTTCGGTTTCTTTCTTTCCAGAGGAACCAAATCGTGAACCCCACTATCAAGTCCCATGCCCTTTTAATGACTTTGCAGTTAAATTTTTCCTTATTCCATAGGAAAATGGTTTTTTTTATATCTCTGGGGTCTCTTATTTCCTTACCGTAGAGCTTTCTTGTCTCGTTCAACATTTTCACTGCATACCAACAATTGTTCACGATATGGTTCTCGGTCTCATTCTCTTTATTACATAGATTGCATTTCGAAGGGCCAAGAAGGCCCCTCTTTTGAATATTATCCCAAGTTAGTATCCTTTCCTTGCCTACTAGCCACGTAAATAAGGCAATCTTAGGCCGCCATTTACCTTCCCATATGGTTTTCCATTCCAGGTTTATCTCCATCCTTTCCTGAACTCCAATCAAATAATATTCTTCCTTAACTGTGAAGGACCCTTTCGTGGATTTCCCCCACCTCAAAATATCTTCCCCATTCCTAACTTGTATCTTCCTTGATTCCACTTCTTTCTCATATTCTTTTTGCTGATCTTGGGTGATGTTTTCCATCCATTATTCTGGCTTTCTCCATTTCCTCCATATACCTTCTGACTCTCCCTCTCTCCAATAATCTTTAACATATTTCCTTCCTTCCCTGAGCACTTCTTGTTGTATGTTCTGGAGAGTTGGTATATTAACAAGTCTATCTCTCTGCTGCCACCTTTCTTCCCAAAACCTAGCATTTATTCCTCCTCTTATTTCCCAAAACGCATGTCTGTTGATTATACTCCTATTCTAACTTGCCAAGTTCCAAATTGAAGATCCTTTTGGGGTCTCTTCCACCCTTAGGATCTCTTTCGTAGTTCTTGGCATATTGTACTTGTGAGTCCATATCCTCTTCCAGAGATCATTGCCCCCTCTCATCCATCGCCACCATAATTTTTCCCCCAACACCCTGTTTAGCGTTTCTGGGTCTCTCAAACCAAGGCCTCCTTCCTCTTTCCTTTTTGATAGATGTTTCCATGAAACTAAGGCCCATTTCCTCTACTGATTAGGGCCTCCCCAAATAAATTTAGTATATAGTTCTTTTATCTTGGAGAAAGCTCCTTTGGGGACCTCTATTATGGACAAAGGATAAATGGGTATTGCTTGTAGGTTCGATTTAACTAGGACAATACGCCCCACTATATTCAGGGTTCTGAACGCCCAACCTGCCATTTTATTTTTGATTTTCTCTATAACCTGTAGCCAGTTTGTCATTCTGGTTGGATGAAAATCAATCTGATTTCCAAGGTACTTAGTTGGTATCTCTCCTTGTCTGAACCCAAACGTCCTTGTAAGATGAGCTTTAACTGAATCTAAGGTGTTGAAAAAAAAGGTACAAGACTTTTCCTTGTTCACTTCCATACCTGAAGCCTCCATGAAAGTATCCACGATTCTTTTTATACCCTTGACTTCTTCTACTGTTGCTTCGCAAAACAACATTATGTCATCAACGAACTGTTGATGAGTAATTGGAGGATTGCTCCCCCATAGCTTGAGACCTTTGATTCTTCTTTCCCTCTGTTCCTTTTTGAAGAACCTCCCTAACCCCTCCGTCGCCAGAATAAATAGGAAGGGTGAAAGAGGACCCCCCTGCCTTATTCCTCTTGAGGCGTTAAAGGGAGTTGAGGGAATCCCATTAATTAGAATTGAGAAATTCGGTGTTGAAATCATACTGAGAACCCATTCTACCCATCTATTATTGAACCCGAAGGACTCCAGGACTCTTTTAAGATATTTCCAGTTCAGTCTGTCATACGCTTTAGACAAGTCTAGCTTTATCATCATTCCTTTCTACTTCTTTTCCTTGATGGTGTGGATGACTTCCTGGGTTACCACCAGCCCGTAGAGAATTTGTCTTCCCTCGACAAACCCTGTTTGTTCTAGGGAGATTAAATTTGCTAGGACAGGTTTTATCCTTTTTGCTATCAGTGTGGCTATGATTTTATAAATGACATTACATAAAGCAATTGGGCGAAATCCCTGCGCATTATCTGAGTTGGCATTCTTCGGCATTAAAGTAAAGAAGGTTGAGTTTAACGCTGGCCATACCTTCTGCTTCATATGGGATTCCTCAACTAATTCCAAAATCTGTTTACCCAAAATCAACATCCTACTTGAAAGAATTCCGTTGTAAACCCATCCGGGCCTGGGGCCTTTCATTTCTTCATGTTCATCACTATTTCCTCTAACTCTTCTATAGTCACTGCTCGCATCAGGGTTTTTATTCTGTTCCTTTGTAACCAACTTGGGAATTTCCTTACATATCTTCTCAATAGCGGCTGTCTGATCATTTTGAGGCTCGGTCAGGATGTCTTTATGGTAATCAACTAAGACTTTCTCAATCCCTTCTTGGTCTATTACCCTTTCCCTTGCTTCGTTTTTTATGGATAATATCCTATTTCTTTGTCTATGTTGTACCATGGCCTGATGAAAGAATTTTGAATTTCTTTCTCCTTCCCTCAACCAGTTGATCCTAGCTTTCTACCTCCATAGAATCTCCTCTTGCTTCCTTCTCTCCTCCAGCTTACTTATTAAGATTCCTTCTGCCTTGCAACTTTCCTCAGATCTTCCTTCTATTATTATTCTTTGTTGGATTTCTTCCATTTCCTATTCTAATCTCTGTTTCTCCTCCATGATGTTCCCAAACTCCTCCCTGTTCCACTTTTTAATCTTCCCCTTCAATTCTTTTAATTTTAGCTGGAAAGTGTTCATTTTCCCTTTTCCTTGCAGTGTGCTTTGGGTCCACCATTCCTGTGCCTTTTCAAAAAACTGAGGATTCCTAAGCTAGAAGGATTCAATCTGAACGACATTTTTCCGGAGTTTTTCTTAATTTCTATCTCCATCCTAATTGGCAAATGGTCTGAACCAATAACTGGCATTATTTTGGCTTCCAGAAATATGTCTCTATTCATGATCGACTCAGATACTAGAAACATGTCCAGTCTCGAGGCGATCTGGTTTTTTCCTCCTCGACGGTTATTCCATGTAAAAATACCATTTATGGTTTGCATATCTAACAGCCTCTGCTCAGAAATCATTTCGTTGAACATATCCATAAACTGATATGTCCTCCTTATTCCTCCTTTTTTCTCATCCACTGTTTTGAGCAAATTAAAATCACCTCCTACTATCCACGACATTTCTGGGTAGAGTCCTCTATCTTCTTTCACATTCTTTATGAATCTTTCTCTCTCCCCTGCTATATGAGGTCCATAAACCCCTGTAATGAGAACTCTTTCAGTGGATCCTATCACTCTAAAGGAGCCAGTTAAGATTCTGGGTAGACTGGTCCAGTTTTCAAAAATTAGCTCCTCCGGGTTCCACATGATTGCTAACCCTCCTGCAGTGCCGATTGCATCTTGTCCCATTACTTCATACTGCATTTTTAATTTTTTAATTATTCTTTCCATGTGTTGCATAGTGATCTTCGTTTCTTGGATTATTACAATTCCTGGTTTGTCCTTTCTTAATCTCTCCTTTAAATACCTCTGTTTTCCTTTACTATTGAGACCCCTAATATTCGAGGATGTAATTATCATTTATAACTTCTTGGGTGGTTGTTGGAATACCTCCGATAGAGGTATAACCTTACCTGAGTTAATGAGAATCTCACCTACAGCCTGAATTGTCTCATTTAGGGTTCATCTTCCCCTCTTCCCTCCTCCTTTGTGAGTGCCTTCAAATCCTATGTTGTTACTTTCATATACCCCTATTTGTCCTGTTATTTCTTCCCGTGCTCTGCCTCTCTTTTCTTTGTATTTTTGGAATGTATCCTTGTATAACTGTTTCTGAGTTTCTCGTATAAATCTCTTGTCAAGATTTTTCCATTCTTGTATCATCTTCCTCATAATTTTCTCTTCTTCTATCCCTGAATCATTTTGTGACCCAGATTCCATCTGGATTTGCTCTGGAGTTATCTCAGGATTTACTCCCTTCTCCTCTTCATTCTCCCTGGCCACTGTTGTGTTTTCATCCCTTGTTCCTTTGCTAACTTCCATTGGTACCCTCTCAGTCTCTTCTTCCTCGTCCATTTCATCCGATCCCTCATCTTCATTCTCTTGAAGGACTTGAAATTTGTTCTAGCTTTCTATTATTATAGGTTTCAACTTTTCTTGTAGCTTTTCTCCTTCTTTCCCTGATCTCTTCCTTCTATTGACCTCCTGAAACCCTGCCTGTCGACCCTCTGTTTTTTCTTCCCTTCTTTGTTCTTCTTCTTGTTTTTTAATAATCTCCTCTTCTCTATTCTGCGGACATTGCCTGATCAGTTGTCCATACTCATGGCATCGTCTGCACCTAAAGGGAATATGCTCATAGTCCAGTGGCTGCTGCCAAATCTCGTCCTGGTATTCTAGCTCTATATATTATGGTAGTGGCTCTGCTATGTTCATATAGACGCATATTCTAGCATAAGATGTATATTTCCCCCTCTTTTTTGTTTCAGCCACTTTGACAAAGGTCCCGATTGAATTACCAATTCCTTCAAGAATATCCGGGTCCCAGAACTCTACCGGTAAGCCAAATAGTCTGACCCATATAGGAGCCGCTAGCATTCTCTCATTCTCTGGATTATATCTTTCTTCCCAGTGTCTTATAAATAGTCCTGCATTATTCATGAAGTATGGCCCTTCCTCAAAGGTTTTTTCCTTGTTTTCCAAGTTAGCAAAAATTACTGTCAAAAACCCTTTCGCCCCCAACTTTAAATCTATGTGTCCTTTTGGCTTCCAGCATTGTTGGATCCATTTTACTAGATCCCTCTCAGTAGGCCAAAACCCAATAAACTTGCAGATTAAAGCATGATCCCTCATATAGCATCTGTATTCTTTAAGTTTGTTATTAGGAATAACATACCTGGGTTTTTCCTGTGCCGTTTGCAGACATCAGCCTCCTGTTTTGGTTTGCTGCTGGTTCCCGAGGACCGGTCCCTCTCTGCTGCTCCCCCTTATCCTAATCTGTGACCTGCTCCCACTTGCTTCACCCGCTGCTACGTTTTTAAAATAGGGGATCTCTCCCCTCCCTTTCTCGCTCTCCATCGCGCCCCTGAGTTCTCAACAACTTGGATAACCCCTATCTCTTACTTAAAATTCCTTAACTGTTCGAATTTCTTCACTGGAAACCTCACTTGAAGACTCCACCGTCCCTCGTTTCCTGCCCCGACCGTTGCTGCAAAACCCTAATTTTCACCCTCTGCTCCGCGAGACATACATACATTTAAGCCTTGAGTGTTATCTCAATTGTTTGAGTTATATTTGCTAAGTAACTCCCGAATGGGAGGTAGCATGGCCAAATTATCCTCCACTCATAAAGAGAACAAACCTCTTGAGATGCAAGCTTCTTTCAGAGTGAAAAGAAGATTTGATCTCTCTCAAGCCTTGAGGTTTAGTTCAATTGGTTGAGAGATCACCGGGGCAAATTCTTCTCCCCTCCTAGAGGGTTCAAATCTCTTTAAGATGTAAAACCTTTTTTAGAGTGAAAATAGATTTGAGGGTTGAGGGATGAAATCTCTTAAGATGCAAACCTCTTTTTAATATTTGATAAATATCAAACCTTGAGGGTTAGCTCAATTGGTAAATCACCTATCAATACCAAATTCCCAAAAAATTATAACTTATTTCATACCACATTTGATAAAACCCCCAAAAATTTAGAATTTGTAAATAGACATTTTTACAACACCATAGGTCAAAATAATAATGAACATTGCCAAGATTAGATCTAATTCTCATGAGCTTCAAAGTGAGATATGCCATTGGTGTATTCCCAAGACACTTTGGGATGAAAAAGTGTCACCTTTGCGATTCTAAAAGGGTTGAAAATCAAAAGAAGTTTTTAGAACTTTTGCTACTTGTTAAGTAGCAAAATTGCAATGATCTTCTCTCCCTTATTTTAGATCATGGAAATAAAATGCTAAAGAATATGAATTAATGGTGTGAGATACCATATCTTGGACGTTAAACATCATCATCATCAATAATTTTAACTTAATTCTGTATTGAAACTTAAAACTTGGTTAAATAATATAATTCTTTTAATGTAACATTATGGGACAACATCTCTCACGTATTAAATTGTAAAGTGTATTTCTCTTTTTCTTTTCTTTCCTTTTTTTAACATTATCCCACATGTAGGTACTAGAAACATCTGCAGTCTACTCTCTGTCCTCCTCTCCATAAACAAGGTCACAACCTCAGAGATTTGAACCTTGAATATCTTAGTAACAAGCTCATGACTAGGGAGATTTAAACCTTCAATCTCTTAATTTTCACATATTGCATATCGATGTCGAGGGTGCAGACGGTAAAGATAGTCTCTCCAATTTGGCTGCAATCTCTTCAATATCTGCCTCTCTTTCTCTTGAATTGTCTCCAAGCGTATCAGTCATTAAACTGATAGCTTCATTTCTTTTCAACAAGTCACAACCTTCCTAATTTATAATCAAAGGCAACAAATTTAAAAGATTTCCGCAGCCTTTACAAGGGACAACACATCTATTATTATCGAAACCTTTTTAAAGGATCATTGCTACAATTGACTCAACATCAGGTTAATACGCTTCCATTCTAACCCAGTCTTGCCTTAATACCAACTGACAACCCACTATGAATGCATGCGATAGCCGATCAGCAATTAGAGTTAACACCGGCTATCAGAATTAAATAATAAAATTTCCTGCCGCAGACAGACTGGTCACACCACAGACAGACTGGTCACACCATAACATACCACCGCAACTTCCTTCAGTCTGCACTTATAATTTCCACCGGCCACCACGCGTAGTTGAGAGCCCTTCTCTCTGCGCAAACAGTTAAGAACGTAATGAAACCATGCAGTGCTCCTTACCTTTCGGTTGTAGTTTGAACTTCGATCCAAATAAAAGAAGGGAAATAACCATGCATGCATCCACGCATATAACAATGCATTCGACCAAATTAATAAGGAAACCTGCCACGCATATGCAACATATAATGTTTGATAATTCTTTTCATATGGAAATTGCGTCGGGGTTTGAACCTATACTGCCACCGTCGCCCAACTGTATTAATACACAGATAATTATGTTTCATATGCAATCAATTGTGCCACGCTTTCCAAGGTATTAATACACAGTTATGCATATATCAGATACAATCAGTTGCGCCCCTGTCAAATCTACGAAAATTCTCAAACTTTTTCAGCGATTTCAAAATACCAATTCACAAAATAATATTTAGTTTTTACATGAGAAAGAGAGTTTCACAAGAACACTACTGGCTTCGCCTCTTCTCCCGAGCTTGGCAGCCAAGTTTATTTTTTATTCATATTGATAAATTTTCCTTATTACAAAAGCAGAACTTTACATAGTAAATTATGGTTTTTTTCAACTAGTCTAGCATGCCTTATTATCTACTTTAATGCTAAGTTTAACTAGAAAAGATAGCATGGTTTATTCCCTATCTTGTTCCTATTTCTTAACTAAAAAAACATAGAAACAACAGGCAAAAGGATCCCACTCCTTGCCTGTAGATTTTTATTTTTTATTTTTTTGGAATAAATCGGAAGATTTTTCCCCTCTGAGTCACATGCTCCTGCATCAGACTCCCAAGGTAGAAAAATTTCATTGTCTCCTGATCATGTGTCTTGTGGTCTTGATCTTCCTCGATCCCACACCTTGTTCTGCAACCGTCCAAACGCTTTATTCCTTTGTTTCCGCTGCATTTTTGTCGTCCTTTGCTCCATTTTCTTCTTCGTGTCAATCAGGTTCAAGTTTTGATTGATCTTGCTTGCTGCTATTTCTATTTTCCTCCAGTTGGATCGCTGCATCATCATCTGCCATATTTCTTCAATTTCTATGTCCAGCTTACTGCAGTTGTTCCCTATTTCTGTTAGTTCAGCTGCCACCATAGTTGTTGCTAACATTGATGTTGCTATTGTCAATGTCGCCTCAGTTGTCACCATAGATGTAGCTTCCGCTGCCGTCATAGATGTTTCTGCCACTATCACCATAGATGTTGCTACCTCCCATGCTTCCTGTCCCTCTGCAACATGATTTGGCTCATCACCTGTAAATTCTTCCTCAAGTTCAAATGTCTTCAGTAAATATTTCAGCCATTTCTTCTTAAGCATTTCATCATGCTGTAAATTTGTTCCAGGATATCCTTCATCTCCCTCTTTGACAATCTTCAGTAATTGTCCATCATCATCTTGATTGATTCTGGCAATCAAATAAAGTCTTTCAACCACTGTAGCTTCATCGTGTACTACTGTAGCAGCTTCAAAAATTTTTCCTCCAATCTTCTTTTGGCTATACAGAAAAGCCAACTCCCTTTTGTCACCCATGATAACAAACCTCTGCTTATGAGACATGACTGTCTCATCGTCTTTCCGCAACTATTCTCCTCCTTCCAAGATAATTCCAAATGATGGAATGTCCTCCTTCTTACCTGTAAACACAATCAAATTGTCAACATTAAAATCACAAGACCCACTGGTCTCATTTGTCGATTCAGTCACCAACTTTTCTCTCTGCACCTCCAAGTCTTTTTCAGGACTCAAAAAATCTTCAGTGGCTTTCTCCTCAGCTTTTTCTGGAAACACTTCAGTATGCTGCTCTGAGTTCTTTTCTGACTCCTCTATCATCACATCAGTATGCTGATTTGCATTCACCATGAGACTGACAACTAGTCTCGCTTTTCTACCATCTTCTGCTTCATGATTGTCATTCATAAAAACTCTCTTCCCTTACCTCTTCAGCAAATTAACCTGCACATAAGTCGTCTGTCTCTCCAAATCTCTTCTCTGGAGATCTAGTTTTCTATAAAATTCAACAACTTCCTTAGGACTAGAACTTTGAAAATTCACATGATTTTCCATATCGTCCTCAGTGGTTGACCCATCATCAGCTGGTCCTTCTTTCTCTGCATCAATATCCTGATTAGATTCCTTCTTCTGCATCTCCTTCGGAGATCTTTTTATCTCATCATCGATCTGAACAACCTTCAGATTCAATTCTTCTTGAACAAATTTTAAAGCTTTTTCATCTCCCTGTTCTGTACCTGCAAACATGCGCAACTTATTAGCATTTAAATCACAAGACTTTTTAGTCTTGACTACTTCCTCCATTATTTCACCAATGGAAACCTCCTCTTCCAACTCAGCTACTCTGAGTTCTTCCCGTCTCAACTATACATCCACCATCTGCTCCAAGTATTCCCTTCCTCCAAGTAACAAAGTTTTTGAATCAGTCTTTTGTCCCAATACATCCTCTTCCTGCAAAGGCAACAATGTATGATTGACACCATCCTTTCCAAACTTGTAGGTGTTTCTCTTCCCATCGTGTATGGCTCCTTTGTCATATTGCCAAGGTCTTCCAAGAAATATGTGACACACGTCCATAGGCATCACATCACAAACACTTTTATCTTTGTACTTGCCCACTTGAAATTCCACTCCACACTGTTCACTTACCAGCAGTTGATGTCCCTTTTGCAACCATGACACTTTATAAGGTGTTGGGTGCTTCATTGTCTTCAGCTTCAATTTCTCCACTACTTCTATAGAAATCAAATTATCAGTGTTGCCACTATCAATGATAATCTGGCAACATTTCCCTTGGAGTTTGCATACTATCCTGAATAAAGTCTTCCTTTGTGGTGGTTCAGCCATCTCCTTTGTTGGCTTAAGCAGAACTTTATGAACTACTAGAGATTCTCCTCTTTCTAGTGTATTTACTTCTTCTCTTACTGCTGCCAGTGGTTCCTCTTCCTCAGTTGGAGCAACAATTGCATTCCTTTGCTTTATTTCTGCATTCTCTGGGCACTCAAAAGCTCTATGTCCCAGCTTATTGCATCTGTAATATCTTATTTTTCTGCCTCCTCCTCTACCTCCTCTTCCTCTAGAAAAACTCCCTCTACCTCTTGCATCACCTCCTGTGGGTGCATGCTGGGTTGAGCTACTGCTAGCTCCTTCTTTAGGTGTTGTAGATCTTCCACTAGCACCTTGACTTTCTTTTCCTCTAAAAGTCCCTCTTCCTCTGGCAAAGTGCTTCCTCATGAGTTTTTCTTCAGCTTTCCATGCTATCTGATAAGCTTCCTCTACTGTTTTAGGAGACAACAGACTTATCTCATCCTCAATGTCCATCCTGAGGCCATTCATATATCTAGCCACCTTCTCATCTGTGTCTTGGGCTTCTCCAGCTCTTATACTCACCTTATAAAACTCTTATGTATATTCTTTAACTGTTAAGGCTCTTTGTCTAAGATTTTGCATTTGTCTAAATAATGTATGTTGAGAGTTACTAGGCAAAAATTTACCTTTTAACTTTGCTACCATTCTACTCCAATTCTTGATTGGCTGCTTACCCAGTCTCCTCCTTTTCGCCTACACACCATCCTACTAGAGTGCTGCATGGCCTTTTAATTTGGTGACAACAAACTTTACTTTCTTCTCATCTTCTGTTTCTTCAAAATCGAAGAAATTCTCCATGCTATTAATCCAGTCGATTAATTCTTCTGGATTCAGTCCTCCTTGGTATATCGACACTAATTGGTTCCATGTCCTGTCTGTGGATTTCAACACTGACTGAAAGAACCTCATCTCAGGAGTAACCTGTACAGCTTCCTCCTCTGTAGCTTAAACTTCGAGCTCACTGAAATCTCCATCATCTATGTTTCTGTCTGAGGTTAGTGCATCCAATCTAGCTCGCAGCTCTTCTAGGATTTCCATTATTTCAGCATTCGCAACAGGTTGTCCTCTTCCACCACGTCCTCGTCCTCTTCCAACTCTGAAAGCCATCCTTCTCCTGCTCCTGAGATTCAATTCAATGTCAGATGCTGGCTCTGATACCACTAATGATGTTGAGGGTGTAGACACTAAAGATAGTCTCTCCAATTTGGCTGCAATCTCTTCAATATCCACCTCTCTTTCTCTTGAATTGTCTCCAAGCGTATCAGTCATTAAACTGATAGCTTCATTTCTTTTCAACAAGTCACAACCTTCCTAATTTATAATCAAAGGCAACAAATTTAAAATCTTTCCACAACCTTTACAAAGGACAACACATCTATTATTATCGCAACCTTTTTAAAGGAGCGTTGCTACAATTGGCTCAATAGCAGGCTAATACGCTTCCATTCTAACCCAATCTTGCCTTAATACAAACAGACAACCCACTATGAATGCATGCGATAGCAGATAAAAAATTAGAGTTAACACCGGCTATCAGAATTAAATAATAAAATTTCCTGCCGTAGACAGACTCGTCACACCATAAGATACCACAGTAGCTTCCTTGAGTCCGCACTTATAATTTCCACCGGCCACCATGCGTAGTTGAGAGCCCTTCTCTCTGCGCAAATAGTTAAGAACATAATGAAACCATGCAGTTCTCCTTCCCTTTTGAATGAAGTTTGAACTTCGATCCAAATAAAACAAGGGAAATAACCACGCACGTATCCACGCATATAACACTGCATTCAACCAAATTAATAAGGAAACCTACCACGCATATGCAACATATAATGTTTGATAATTCTTTTCATCTAGAAATTGCGCCGGGGTTTGAACCTATACCGCCACTGTCGCCCAACTGTATTAATAAACAGATAATTATGTTTTATATGAAATCAATTGTGCCACACTTGACAAGGTATTAATACACAATTATGTATATATCACATACAATCAGTTGCACCCCTGCCAAATCTACGGAAATTCTCAAACTTTTTCAGCGATTTCAAAATACCAATTCACAATATAATATTCAGTTTTTACATGAGAGAGAGAGTTCCACAAGAACACTACTGGCCTCGCCTCTTCTCCCCAGCTTGGCCGCCAATTTTTTATTTTATTTATATTGATAACTTTGCCTTATTACAAAAGTAGAACTTTACATAGTAAATTAAGGTTTTTTTCAACTAGTCTAGCATGCTTTATTATCTACTTTAATGCTAAGTTTAACTAGAAAAGATAGCATGCTTTATTCCCTATCTTGTTCCTATTTTTTAACTAAAAAACATAGAAACAACAGACAAAAGGATCCCACTCCTTGCCTGTAGATTTTTTATTTTTATTTTTTTGGAATAAATCAGAAGATTTTTCCCCTCTAAGTCACATGCTCCTGCATCACATATTACTTTTATCACCAATTGAAAGTGTAAAGTGGTTTTCAAAACAATTATAAATTGTAAAGTTTCTTTCAAACAATTATATATAATTAATAAAATAATAATTTTAATTTAATTTTAAATTTACAATTTAAATATTATTTAATAAAATTACTTATATTCCTAAAACCTAAACTTACCAATTATATTTTATAGAAATCAAACCTTTCATATAAAAATATATATACTTAATTAATCAAACTAAATTATGTTGGGTGTGGAGCATGATTATCTTCTTTATTGAAATTTATCGCCACAGTGGACCCCAGTTCGTAATGGGGCACCAATGCCACCCAATTTTGCGCACCGCGAGGGGGGTCCAAGGGGGGCCGACAATGATTCTTTAGAGCCGCGGCCCCCACCTCCCCCCCTTGGTAGGGGATGAGGGCAGCACCCATGAAGCTAAAAATAGATGTAAATTTACCTTGTAAAATGTTGTAATGTTGTAGTCAATATGGGTCTTTCATTAGATGGAAATCTAATGGTAGAAGTTATGTTTAATTTAGAGTTTTTTCGTGGAAGGAAAACCCTCACTATATATGAGGGAATTGTATTGTGGCTATGTATAAGTGTGTTGAGAGTCAGAAAGAGAGAGGAGCATGCGTGAGAGGAAAGAGGGAATTACGACAGATTTGTTGTAGATTGTATCTCTTCATTTTGTTGGATAATATAATAGGAAAGATTGGTTGTTTCTTTGTGGACGTAGCCCAAATTGGGTGAACCACGTATATCTATGTCTCTCTTGTTTTATGTGTTTTCTATGTGTATATTTCTGCAGTATTTTATGTGTTCCATGTCTCTATAATATATGATTTTCTAACAACTAGTATCAGAGTCGAAGTTCTATTTGGTCAATAAACTCGAAGGAGAGAAGGGTCCTTAGTTCGAGTGGGAGCAATACTAGAATATGATAAGATTAAGGTCAAAAAAGTTAACATCCAAGCTACCACTTATGGAAGATGCAGATGGAAGATTATTTGTACTAGAAATATTTGTACCTACCATTGAGAGGAAATACGAAGAAGCCGATGAGTATGACAGATGCAGAATGGGATATTCTCAACAGAAAGTCACTTGGAACAATATGGTTGTATCGAGCAGCGTCGGTAGCATCTAATATTTCAAAGGAAATGACAATAGAGGGGTTAATGTCGACATTGGCTAAACTATATGAAAAACCCTCAACCTCAAATAAGGTATTTCTTATGGAGAGTTTATTTAATATGAAGATGTCAAGATGTGGATCTCTTGCTAATTATTTAAATGAATTTAATACAGTTACAAGTCGGTTAATTTCTATAGGGGTAGCTTTTGATGATGGAGTTAGGACTTTGTTATCTCTATGCTCATTGCAAGAAAGCTGGAATGCTTTAGTTATGGCCATTAGTAACTCTATCTCTTGATCTAGTACTTTAAAGTCTGATGATGTTGTCGGTGTAATCCTTAGCAAGGAAATGCAACGGAAAATCTTTCGTGAGACATCAAGTAATTCTCTAATTGCAAACACTAGGGGAAGAAAAATGGAAAGAGGAAAGAGCCGAGGATATCACAGTATATCAAGGAAAGGAAGATCCAAGTCCAAATCAGGGATAGTGCGTTGGAAAGGTGGGAAGAAAGGACACCTGAAGAAAGATTGCAATTCTTAAAAGGGAAAAGAAGGAGACGCGTAGGAAAAGAACAATCATGAAGTGAATGTGATAGGTGATGTGTTGTGATTTGCTTTGATTATTTCATTAGAAAATATTATTGATGCCTCGGTGGTAGATCCAATGGCCTCATTCCATGGCACACCTGATAGGAAACATTTTCATGATTGTGTTCAAGGAGATTTTGAACAGGTTCGATTGGGTGATGATAAACCCTGTAAAATCAATGGAATGGGTACAGTTTTCATAAAACACCAGAATGGAAATCAATGGCTATTGAAGGAGGTAAGGCATGTTTCAAATCTAAAGAAAAACCTAATTTCAACGGGGCAATTGAGAGGTGAAGGTTGTGTAATTACTTTTACACATAAAAACTAGAAGGTCACTAAAGGAGGCTTGTACATTGTATTTATGTAATGGTATTTCTAATTATGTTAATGATTTAATATCTACAGGGGCAGATATAACGTTGTGGCATCATAGGCTTGGGAAAATGAGTGAGAAGGGGATGTAGATTCTTCACTCAAGAAATTTTTTGTTGGGCTTGAAGCATGTTGATTTGCAATTTTATGAGAATTGTGTTCATGGAAAATAGAAGAGAGTCAGATTCCTCAGAGTTGGGAAAGGAAAGAAGAGCGAAAAATTGGATTTTGTGCATACAGATGTATGGGGACCTGCTCATGTATCATCTCTCAGTGGATCTCATTATTATTTTACTTTTAATGATGATACAACTAGAAAAGCCTGGATTTATTTTTTTCGAAATAAATATGGTGTATTTAATACTTTCAATAAATCGAAAGATTTGGTTGAAAATGATCATAAAATGGAGGTGAATATTGCAGCAAAGAGTTTGATAGGTACTGTTTACATAATGGAATTCGTAGAGAGAAGATGTTTCCAAAATGCCACAAGAAAATGGTGTGTCATAAAGGATGAACAGGACAATCATGGAGCATGCAAGGCACATATTATTGCATGCAATATTGCATTTACAATTTTGGGCAGATATTGTAGATACTTTTTTTTATCTAACAAATAGATGGCCTTCAAGTTCCTTGCATTGTGGTATTCCAGAGGATTCATCGATAGGTAAAAAGGTAAAATACTCATTTTTAAAGACTTTTGGTTGTGAAGCCTTTGTCCACATTAATAAAGAAAATATAACAAAGCTTGAGGAAAAATCAAAGAAGTGTACCTTTATTGGATATCATGTTAATGATTTTGGTTATTGCTTTTATGATTACGAAAAAACACAAAATCATTAGGAGGAAAGATTTTATATTCAATGAAATTTTTTTGTATAAGGATCAGATATAGGAAAAGAAACAGGAAAAAGAAAACAGAGAATACACAGTGCATGATGAGATCACAAAAAATGTGAAGGTGCCTAGAAATCATAATATCAATAGCCAGAAAAACAATAGATGCAACCACAACAACAACAAGAACCTCAAACACATGAACATGGTGTTAGAAGATCTACCAGGATAAGTAGACCCCCTTAACAATACTCTCCTTCATTATATTATGTATTGTTGATTGATTCTGGTGAACGAGAATGTTATTAAGAAGTATTGCACGTAGAAACTAGGAAGAAGTCGGAGAAGGCCATGAAAGAAGACATGGAATCCTTAGTAAATAACCAAACATGGAACTTATTCAGGTTTCCTGTAGGTGAAACAACATTGTAGAATAAATGGGTTTACAGGCTGAAGGAATAAGATGGAGGTAGAAAAAGGTATAAAGCTAGACTTGTGGTGAAGGGGTTTGCACAGAAAAAGGATATAGACTTTGATGAGATATTTTCTCCTGTTGTTAAATGACTTCAATCATAGCTATTTTAAGTCTAGTAGCATCTGAATATTTTCATCTTGAGTAGTCAGAAGTAAAGACAACCTTTCTCCATGGGGATTTGTTGGAAGAGATACATATGCAACAACCACAAGGATATTAGGTAAAATGGAAAGAGAAACTAGTTTGCATATTGAAGAAGAGCTTGTATGGCTTAAAAAAGGCTCCAAGTAGTGTTATCTAAAATTTGACAGGTTTATGTGTGAACAAGATTAAACTAGATGTCACTCTGATCATTGTGTATATCTCAAAAGGAAAATTGATGGTAGCTAAATTATATTGTTATTATATATAGATGACATGCATGTTGCAAGTTTTAACATGCAGGAAATAAATGTGCTCAAAAGCAAATTGGCAAACTCACTTGCAATGAAGTATTTGGGTGTTGCAAAGCAAATATTTGGTATGAAAATAACTAAAGATAGGAAGAATCGAAAATTAACATTGTCTCAAAGTGAGTACATACAAAAGGTGTTGAAAAAATTTAATATGAAGAATACAAAGTGAGTTAATATACCTTTTCCTAGCCATTTAAAACTAAGTAAGAAGGCTTCTCCCAAGACTCGGGAAGAAATGGCTTATATGTCTAAAGTTCCATATGCATCAACAATTCGAAGCCTAATGTATGCAATGGTCTGCACAAGGCCTAATATTGCACATGCAGTGGGAATTATAAGTAGATACAGGAAAAATCCAGGAAAATAACATTGGATCGTGGTGAAGTGAATTCTAAGGTATTTGAGAGGTACCACAAATCAAGAATTATGCTTTGGTGGATCAAACATTTCTCTGCATGGATATGTTGACGCAGATATGGCGAGAGATAGAGATAACAGGAGGAGAACCACAAAGTATGTGTTTATTGTAGGTGGAACAATTGTTAATTGGGTTTCAAAACTAGAAAGTATTGTTGCACTCTCAACGATGGTAGCAGAGTACAATGCTGTTATAGAGGCTAGTAAAGAAATGATCTGCTTACAAAAGTTTCTCGATGAATTAGGTGAGAAGAAAAATTTGGGCAGGTTATATAATGACATCCAGAGTGCCATATATCTTTGGAAGAGCTCTAAATTTCATTCCAAGACTAAACATATACAGCTCAAGTACCATTTCATACGGTCAGTGTTGGAAGATGGATAGTTGAAGCTGGAAAAGATACACACAAGCCAGAATCTTGCAGATATGTTAACAAAAATTGTAACCAGGGAGAAACTGAGAGTTTTCTCAGTTTCAGTTGATCTTCAAGTATGATGATCAAGATGACAAGTAGTCAGGTCTAAAGTGGAGTCATTTTCATGCAAGTGAAGCAACGGTGGAGTTCCTATAATCAGTCTCCAAGTGGGAGATTGTTGGTTATGGAGCCTGATTATCTTCTTTATTCAAAGGTATTGTCATAGTGGACCCTAGTTCGTAATAGGGTGGAAACACCGCTTGATTTTGTGCACCTCGAAGGGGGTCCAGGGGTGGCAACAATGATTCTTTAAAGCTCCCGATTGGCGGGGGGTCAAGGGTAGCACCCCCAAAGCTAAAAATATATGCAAAATTGCCTTGTAAAATGTTGTAATTTCATAGTCAGTCGGGGTCGCTCATTAGGCAAAAATCTAACAATAGAAGTTATATTTAATTTAGGGGTTTTGCAACTCACTATATATGAGGGAATTTTATTGCAGTTATGTAGATGTGTATTCTTAGTGAGAAAGAGAGAGGATATTGTGTGAGAGCGAAAAGAAAATTACAACGCATATGTTGTACGTTGTAGCTCTTCATTTTGATGGATAATAGAAAAGGAAGGATTGGTTGTTTCTCAGTGGACATAGCCAAAATTTGGTGAACCACGTATATCTGTGTCTCTCTTGTTTTATGTGTTTTATATGTATATATTTCTATAATATTTTATGTGTTCCATTGCTTTGTAGTATATAATTTTATAACAAATGGTATCAGAGTCGAAGGTCTATTTGGTTGATAAAATCGCAGAAGATAAGGGTTCATGGTCTAGTGGGAGCAATGGAAAAGGATAGTTGGTTTAGGGTCGAAACAATTAATGGCCAAAACTATGAGCTATGGAAGATGCATATGGAAGATTATTTGTACCAAAAAGATCTGTACCGGCCATTAAGTGGAAAGATAAAGAAGTTGACAAGTATAATAGAGAGAGAATTGGATATTCTCAATAGAAAGTAACTTGGAACAATACGATTGTTCCTATCAGTGTTGGTAACCTTTAATATTTCAAACGAAACCACAAGAGAGTGGTTAATGACGATATTGCCCAAGCTATATGAAAAACCCTCAACCTTAAATAAGATATTTCTTAGGAAGAATTTATTTAATATAAAGATGTCAAAAGGTGGATCTATTGCTGATAATTTAAATGAATTTAATACAGATACCAATCAGTTAAGTTATGTAGGGGTAGCTTTTGATGATGAAGTCAAGTCTTTGTTATTTCTATTCTCATTGCGAGAAAGTTAGAATGGTTTAGTTATGGCCATTAGTAACTTTTTCTCTAGATATAGTACTTTAAAGTTTGATGATGTTGTCATACAATCCTTAGCGAGGAAATGTGATGGAAAATCATCAGTGATACATCAAGTAATGTTTTGAGTTTAGGGACTAGCAGAAAAAAAATGGAAAGAGGAAAGATTCAAAGATATCACAGTAACTCAAGTAAAGTAAGATCCAATTCCAAATCGGGGATAGTGTGCTAGAAATGTGGGAAGAAAGGACACATGAAGAAAGATTGCAAGTCTGAGAAGGGAAAAGAAGGAGACATGCCATAAGAAAACAGTAATGACATGAATGTGAGAGGTGATGTGTCGTAAGATGCTTTGATTCTTTCATTAGAAAATATTATTGATACCTGTGTGGTAGATTCAGTGGCCTAATTCCATGCCACAGTTCATAGGAAACTTTTTCATGATTATGTTCAAGGAGATTTTGGACAGGTTCAATTGGGGGAGTATAAACCCTGTAAAATCATTAGAATGGGTACAATTTTCATAAAACAACAGAATAGAAATCAATGGCTATTGAAGGTGGTAAGGCATGTACAATATCTGAAGAAAAATCTAGTTTCAACAAGGAAATTTGAAGGTGAAGGTTGTGCAACTACTTTTACATATAGAACCTGGAAGGTCACTAAAGGAGCCATGATAATAGCAAAAGTAGAAAAGGTTGATACATTGTATTTATGCAATGGTATTCCTAATTATGTTAATGCTTTAACCTCTACAGGAGCAAATACAACATTGTGGGATCATAGGCTTGGGCACATGAGTGAGAAGGGGATGGAAATTCTTCGCTCAAGAAATTTGTTGCCAGGTTTGAACCATGTTGATTTCGAATTGTGTGAGAATTATGCTTATGGAAAACTAAAGAGAGTCACATTCCTTGGAGTTGGGAAAGAAAAGAAGAGAAAAAAATTATAGCTTGTGCATACATACGTATGGGGACCTACTCAGGTATCACATCTCGGTGGCTCTTGTTATTATGTTACTTTTATTGATGATGAAACCAGAAAAACCTGGATTTATTGTATTCGAAATAAATCTGATGTATTTGATACTTCCAAGAAATCAAAAGTTTTGGTTGAAAATGAGACAGGGAAAAGGTTGAAGTGTCTCAGATCATACAACGGAGGTGAATATTGCAGCAAAGAGTTTGATAGGTATTGTTTTGAGAATGGAATTTGAAGAGAGAAGACAATTTCAGGAACACCACAAGAAAATGGTGTGTCAAAAAGGATAAACATGACAATCATGGAGTGTGCAAGGTGCATGAGATTGCATGCAAGAATGCCTTTACAATTTTTGGCAGATGTTGTAGATACTTTTGTTTATCCAATAAACAAAGGGCCTTCAAGTTCCTTGGATGGTGGTATTCCAGAGGAGACATGGATAGGTGAAAAGGTAAACTACTCATTTTTAAAGCCTTTTGGATGTGAAGGCTTCGTCCACATTAATAAAGAAAATAGAACAAAGGTTGAGGCAAAATCAAATAAATGTACCGTTATTGGATATCGTGTTACTGAATTTAGTTATTGTTTCTATGATTATGAAAAACACAAAATCATTAGGAGCAAAGATTTTAGATTCAATGAAAAGGTTTTGTATAAGGATCAGATCGAGGAAAAGAAACAGGAAAAATAAAAAAGAGAATACATAGTGCTTGATGAGATCATAGAAAAAGTGAAGGTGCCTACAAATCATAATGATCAACAACAAAAAAAACAACAGCTGCAACCACCACAACAACAACAAGCACATCAAACACCTGAAAGTGGTGTTAGAAGTTCTACCAGGATAAGTAGACCCCCTGAACAATAATCTCCTTCCTTACATTATGTATTGTTGACTCATTCTTGTGAACTAGAATGTTATGAAGAAGTGGTGAAGGTAGAAACCAGGAAGAAGTGGGAGCAAGCCATGAAAAAAGAGATGGAATCCTTAGTACATAACCAGACTTGGGACTCAGTCAAATTGCCTACACGTAAAACAAAATTATAGAATAAATGGGTTTATAGGTTGAAGGAAGAAGATGGAGGTAGAAAATGTTATAGATCTAGACTTGTTGTGAAGGGATTTGCACAGAAAAAGGATATAGACAATGATTAGATCTTTTCTCCTATTGTTAAAATGACTTCAATAAAAGAATATTTGAAGTCTAGTAGTAGCTGAAGATTTGCATCTTGAATAGTTAGATATAAACACAACCTTTCTCCATGGGAATTTGGAGGAAGAGATATATATGCAATAGCCACAAGAATATGAGGTAAAAGGGAAGGAGAAACTAGTGTGCAGGTTGAATAAGACCTTGTATGGCTTAAAATAGGCTCCAAGGCAGTGTTATCTGACAGGTTTATGTCTGAGCAAGGTTATACTAGATGTCACTCAGATGATTGTGTTTACGTAAAAAGGAAAAATGATGACAGCTACATTATACTGTTAGTGTATATAGATGACATGCTTGTTACAGGTTCTAACATGCAGGAAATAAATGTGCTTAAAAGAAAATAGGGAAACTCATTTGCAATGAAGGATTTGTATGATGCAAAACAAATCCTTGGTATGAGAATAACTAGAGATAGGAAAAATTGAAAATTAACATTGTCTCAAAGTGAGCATAGACAAAAAGTATTGACAAGATTTAATATGCAAAATGCAAAACTAGTTAGTATACGTTTGGCTAGCCATTTCAATCTAAGTAAGGAAGTGTATCCCAAGGCACAGGAAAAAATGGCTTATATGTCTAAAGTTCCATATGCATCAGTAGTCGTACGCCTAATGTATGTAATGGTCTGTACAAGGCCTAATATTGCACATGCAGTGGGAGTTGTAAGCAGGTACATGAACAATCCCGGAAAAGAACATCGGATGGGAGTGAAGTGGATTCTCAGGTATTTGAGAGGTACCACAAATCAAGCATTATGCTTTGGTGCTTCAATCATTTCTCTATAGGGATATGTTGATGCAGATATGGCAAGTGATAGATTTAAGAGTAGAAGCACCACATGGTATGTGTTCATTGTAGGTGGAATAGTTGTCATTTGGGTTTCAAAACTGCAAAGTGTTGTTGCAACCTCAATGACAAGAGTAAAGTATGTTGTTGCTAGAGAGGTTAGTAAAGAAATGATTTTCTTAAAAATGCTTCTAGATAAATTGGGTAAGAAACAAGAGTTGGGAAAGTTACACCGTGACAGCCAAAGTGACGTACATCTTACAAAGAATTCTACATTTCATTCCAAGACTAAACATATACAACTCAAGTACCATTTCATATCGTCAGTGTTGGAAGATGGACACTTGAAGATGGAAAAGATATACACTAGACAAAATCAGGTAGATATATATGTTAACAAAAGTTGTAACCAGACATAAACTAAGATTTTTCTCGATCTTAGTTAGTCTTCAAGTATGACGATGAAGATGAGAAATAGTCAGGTCCAAAGTGGAGTCATTTTCGAGCAAATGAAGCAGCAGTGGAGTTGGTATAATCAGTCTCCAAGTGCAAGATTGTTGGGTGTGGAGCCTGATTATCTTCTTTATTCAAATGTATCGTCACAGTGGACCCTAGTTTGTAATAGGTTGGTAAGGCTACCCATTTTTGCATGCCACCAGGGGGGTTCAGTAGGGTGACAATGATTCTTTAGATCCTCACCCCTTGGTGGGGGATTGGGGGAAGATCCCCCGAAACTAAAAATATATGTAAAATTTCCCTCTAAAATGTTGTAGTTTCGTAGTCAATGTAAGTCATTCATTAGGTGAAAATCTGGCAGTGGAAGTTATGTTTAATTTAGAGTTTTTTTTTCCCTAGAAGGCAACCCCTCACTATACATGAGGGAATTTTATTGCGGCTATGTAGATGTGTATTTTGAGTGAGAAAGAGGGAGGAGATTGTGTGAGAGAGAAGACGAAATTATAGTGAATCTATTGTAGGTTGTATCTCTTCATTTTGCTGGGTAATGTAAAATGAAGGACTGGTTGTTCCTTCATGGACATAGCCTAAATTGGGTGAACCACGTATATCTGTGTCTATCCTATTTTATGTGTTTTCCGTGTTTATATTTTTGCATTAGTTTATGTGTTCCATTGCTTTGTAATGTATAATTTTATAACAACTATTATTAGATCGGAAAGTCTATTTGGGCGATAAAATTACAGGAGAAATGGTTGAAGATGGTAGTTTTAGGGTCGAAAAATTGAATGGCCAAAACTACCAGTTGTGGAAGATGCAAATGGAAGATTATTTGTACCAGAAATATTTGTACCTACCATTGAGCAGAAATGAAAAGAATTCGATGAGTATGAGAGATAAAAAATTGGATATTCTCAATAGAAAGTCACTTGGAACAATATAGTTATGCCAAGCAGTGTCGGTAGCCTTTAATATTTCAAAGGAAATGACAATAGAGGAGTTATTGCCAGTATTGACCAAACTATATGAAAAACCCTCAACCTCAAATAAGGTATTTCTTATGAAGCATTTATTTAATGTGAAGATTTCAGAAGGTGGATCTATTGTTAATCATTTAAATGAATCTAATATAGTTACCAGACAGTTAAGTTCTGTAGGGGTAACTTTTGATGATGTAGTTAGGGCTATATTATTTCTATGCTCATTGTGAGAAAGTTGGAATGGTTTAGTTATGGACATTAGTAACTCTGTCTATGGATCTAGAACTTTAAAGTTTGATGATATTGTCAGTGCAATCCTTAGTGAGGAAATGCGACGGAAAAGCTCCGGTGAGACATCAGGTAATTCTTTGACTTCACAGTAAGTCAAGGAAAGGAAGATCCAAGTCTAGATCAGGGATAGTGTGATGGAAATGTGGGAGGAAAGGACACCTGAAGAAAGATTGCAAGTCTTGAAAGGGAAAAGAAGGAGATGTGCAACAATAAAGAAATCATGAAGCGAATGTGATAGGTGATGTGTTGTAAGATGCTTTGATTCTTTCAATAGAAAAGATTATTGATGCCTAGGTGGTACATTTAGGGGCCTCATTCCATGCCACACATGATAGGAAACATTTTCATGATTATGTTCAAGGAGATTTTGGAAAAGTTTGGTTGGGTGATGATAAATCCTGTAAAATCATCAGAATGGGTACGGTTTTCATAAAATAGCGAAATGTAAATGAATGGATATTGAAGGAGGTAGGGCATGTTCCAAATCTGAAGAAAAATATAATTTCAATGGGGTAGTTGGGAGGTGAAAGCTGTCTAACTACATTTACAGATAAAACTTGGAACGTTACTAAAGGAGCCTTGGTAAAAGAAAAAGGAGAAAATGATGGTACATTGTATTTATGCAATGGTATTTCTATTTTTTTTAATGTTTTAACCTCTACACGAGAAGATAAGACATTGTGGCATCATAGGCTTGGGCACATGAGTGAGAAGGGGATGGAGTTTCCTCACTGAAGGAATTTTTTGCGAGGTTTGAAGCATGTTGATTTGGAATTATTTGAGAATTTTGTTTATGGAAAACAGAAGAGAGACAGATTCCTCAGAATCCGGAAAGAAAATAAGAGTGAAAAATTAGAGCTTGTGCATACATATGTATTGGGACCTCCTTAGGCATCATCTCTGAGTGGTTCTCGTTATTATGTTACTTTTATTGATGATGCAACCAAAAAAACCTGGATTTATTATATTCGAAATAAACCTGATGTATTTGATACTTTCAACATATGGAAATGTTTTGCTTAAAATGAGACAAGAAAGAGGTTGAGTGTCTCAGATCAAACAACGGAGGTGAATATTGAAACAAAGAGTTTGATAGGTACTGTTCAAAGAATAGAATTTGTAGAGAGAAGTCAATTCGAGGAACACCACAAGAAAATGTTGTGTTAGAAAGGATGAACAAGACAATCATGGAACATGCAAGGTGCATGAGATTTCATGTAGGATTGCTTTTACAATTTTGGGGAGATGATGTAGATATTGTTGTTTATCTAATAAACGTAGGGCGTTCAAGTGCCTTCGATGGTGGTAATCTAGAGGAGGCATGGATAGGTAAAAAGGTAAACTACTCATTTTTAAATACTTTTGGTTGTGAAGCCTTCGTTCAAATTAATAAAGAAAATAGAGAAAAGCTCGAGGAAAAGTTAAAAAAATGATTGTATTGGATATGTTGTTAATTATTTTGGTTATCGCTTTTATGATTATGAAAAACACAAATTCATTAGGAGAAGAGATGTCATATTCAATGAAAAGGTTTTGTATAAGGTTCATATGTAGGAAAAGAAAGAGGAAAAATTAAACAAAGAATATATGGTGCCTGATGATATCACAGAAAAAGTGAAGGTGCTTGAAAATCATAATGATCAACAACCACAACAAAAAAAAGTGTAACCACAACAACCAAAAGCACCTCAAACACCTGAAAGTGTTGTTAGGAGATCTACCAGGATAACTAGACCCCCTGAATGACATTGTCCTTCATTATATTATGTATTGTTGACTGATCTTGGTAAAACAGAATGTTATGAAGAAGTAGTGCATTTGAAACTAAGAAGTGGGAGCAAGCAATGAAAGCAGAAATTGACTCCCTCGTACATAACCAAACTTGGGACTTAGTCACGTTTCCTGTAGGTAAAATAACATTGCAGAATAAGTTGGGTTCTTAGGTTGAATAAACAAGATGGAGGTAGAAAAAGGTATAAAGATAAACTTATGGTGAAGGGGTTTCAACAGAAAAAGGGTGTAGACTTTGATGAGATATTTTCTCTTGTTGATAAAATGACTTCAATCAAAGCTATTTTAATTCTAGTAGCAGCCGAAGATTTTCATCTTGAGCAGTTAGATGTAAAGACAACCTTTATCCGTGGGCATTTGGAGGAAGAGATATATCCAGTGGCAATAAGGATATGAGGTAAAAGGGAAGGAGAAACTAGTGTGAAGGTTGATGAAGAGCTTGTATGGGTTAAAACAAGCTCCGAGGTAGTGGTATCTAAAATTTGATAGGTTTATGTCTAAACAAGGTGATACTCGATGTCACTTTGATCATTTTCTTTATCTCAAAAGGAAAAATGATGGCAGCTACATTATATTGTTATTGTATGTAAATGACATACTTATTACATGTTCTAACATGTAGGAAATAAATGTGCTCAAAATAAAATTGGAAAACTCGTTTACAATGAAGGATTTCAATGCTGCAAAACAAATCCTTGGTATGAGAATAACTAGAGACAGCAAGAGTTGAAAATTAACATTGTCTCAGAGTGATTACATATAAAACGTTTTAAAAATATTTAATATGCAGACTAAAAATCCAGTTAGTATACCTTTGGCTAGCCATTTGAAACTAAGTAAGGAGGTGTCTCCCAAGACTCAGGAAGAAATGGCTTATATATCTAAAATTCCATATGCATCAGCAGTTGGAAGCCTAATGTATGCAATGGTCTGCACAAGGCCTAATATTTCACATGCAATGGAACATGTAAGCAGGTACATGAAAAATCTAGGAAAATATCATTGGATGGAAGTGAAGTGGATTCTCAAGTATTTGAGAGGTACTACAAATGAATCATTATGCTTTGGTCGATCAAACATTGCTTTACATCGATATGTTGATGCAGATATGGCGGGTGATAGAGATAACTGGATGAGTACCACAAAGTATGCATTTATTCTAGGTGGAACAACTGTTAGTTGGGCTTCAAAACTATAAAGTGTTGTTTCACTTTCAATGATGGAAGGAGAGTATGTTGTTGCTATAGAGGCTAGTAAGGAAATGATTTTGTTACAAAGGTTTCTGGATGAATTGGGTAAGAATCAAGATTTGGGAAAGTTATACAATGAGAGCCAGAGTGCCATACATCTTGCACAAAAATCTACATTTTATTCCAAGACTAAACATATAAAAATCAAGTACCAGTTCATACGATCAGTGTTGGAAGATGGACAGTTGAAGTTGGAAAAGATACTCACTAGCTAGAATATATATTAACAAAAGTTGTAACCATAGAGAAACTAATATTCTTCTCGGTTTCAGTTGGTCTTCAAGTATGATGATGAAGAAGATAAACATTTAGGTCCAAAGAGGAGTCATTATACAACAAATGAAGCAATGGTGGAGTTGTTATAATCAGTTTCCAAGTGGGATATTGTTGGGTATGGAGCTTGATTATATTCTTTATTCAAAGGTATCATCGTAGTGGACCCAAGGTCGTAATAGGGTGGCAAGACCGACCATTTTTGTGTGCCTCCAAGGAAGTATAGGGGGACTGACAATGATTCTTTAGATGCTCCCCATTGGCCGGGGATCGGGGGCAGCGTCGTCAAAGATAAAAATAGGTGTAATGTTTCCTTGTAAAATGGTCTAATTTCGTAATCAATCTAGGTCGTTCATTAAGCAAAAATCTGCCAGTAGAAGTTATGTTTAATTTAGGGATTTTTGCCTTGAAAGGTAACCCCTCGCTATTAATGAGGGAATTATATTGCAGCTATGTAGATGTGTATTATGGGTGACAAAGAGAGAGGAAAGTGTGTTAGAGCAAACATGGAATTAAAACGGATCTCCTGTATGTTGTATCTCTTCATTTTGTTGGATAAAATAAATGGAAGGACTCGTTGTTTCTCTGTGGACGTAGCCTAAATTGGGTGAACCACATATACATGTGTGTCTCTTGTTTTATGTGTTTTCTGTGTGTATATTTATGCAATATTTTATGTGTTCCATTGCTCTGTAATATACAATTTTCTAACGAATTAGATCTTCTGCAAAACATTGATTAGTATCTCACCTGAAATGTAAATTCTAAAAAGCATTCCTCTCTCCCCTTTATTGGGTATTTGTCCATAAAAAGCATTATAGTTTAAATAAGTCAATGAATTTTATTATTAAAAGTCTCTAAGAAAAGAATAAATATGAAGAGAAAATTTAAATGTTATATGTTTTATTAGTTTAAATATGTAATGATTTTATATTAAAAATTTAAGAAAAGAAAAATATGATTAAATGGTTCATGTTTTATTTTTCAAATATATTTTTGATTAATTTTATTTTTTTCCCCAGGAAAAATCACAATTTCCTGTTATAAAGAGAAAATTACATGTTGTAGATGCATGTGTGGCATATCACATATGTTGGGTCGTAGCCATCAAAAAGTAGTCTATACAAAATCTACCCAAACAAGGTATGTTTTGGTTGTTCTTGTAGGTGTTGTATACAGATATATATATACCATAGACTAAGGAAAAGAGAAAAATATACTATAAAATTAGGGCCTTTTGACCCACTCGTAGTGTTGATATATGTACGGTTGGTGATATTATTGGAAATGCTCTTCACCCTATCATTCCTTTATGAGCCAAATCCCCCATAGGCTGGGCTATGCCTACCTTGGATAGTAGGTAGGCAACCTGATTACACTCCCTATAAATATGTTGATAAGAGATATATTAAAATTTTGACTTAAATAACATAACTTCATCCAGAATATTTCTAAGTGAGTGCATATGACATTCATATGCATTGATGAATCAATTTATTATGATTTTTGAGTCGCAGGATACCTGTAAATGTTTGCATTCATGTGTAAGTGCAAAGTGGAGCAAGTATCGAAGGGTGATCAATTCGGAAAAGTTATTTTTCCCCACCCTAAACCCCATCTAGATATGAAAAATATGGTATTGAGTTTGGTGGAATAGTATAACCCCCCCACCACAACCTTCTTCCTATGCGGCACCGTCAAAATAAGTCCATGGCAGATTTTGGTCTATAATTTTTGGGACCACAGCCCAAATAGGACGAGAAGAGTCCACATTTGGGATTTCATTGTATGCATTGATAATATAGGAAATGGAGACGGGCCAACAAACAACTTTGTCCCTGGAGATAACTCCATTCTTATTCATCCGATTAGTCCAGCTGATAATTAGGGGAAGATAATGCAGTTTTAGGTTCGCAGTCCCATCCCTCCAGTGATTCCATGCCTGAACAATGGTATTTCTGTGCCAGCGGAAAGTAATGGAGAGAGAATTGAGAACCTGTATCCATAAATCGATCATATTGGGATAGTGGATAAATAGATGATCAGTTGTTTCCTCTGCCATATGACATAAAACACACCAAGAAGTGCCATGAAAATAGCTTTGTATCAAAGTGCTCCTAGTGGTCATTTTGTTTCTTAAGACATTCCACATTAATAGTCTTGTTCGTGGAGGTTCTTTGAGCTTCCATATAGTCTGCCACTAGTCTACAAATGCGGGAGGAGTGCGGGGTACATGTATGACAGGGTATCCCTCTTTTGGTGTATATACACCATGTCTCGCATGAGCCCAGAGGAGTTCATCATCATCCTCCATGATCTGAACATGTGATTCTATCAGAGAATTTCTATAATCAGTGAAAATCTAGAGCCACTCATGAGGGATTCATAATATCTTTGTCGATTTCCAAGATTGAGAGAATATGGTGGTGTGCTCCATATCAATAATGTTGGCAATTCTGTGGATGTCATGGTGCTTAAGGAAAAGAATTAGGTCAGGTGGAAGTCAGAGCATATTACCACAGTCTGTCCATGGATCCATGCCTATCTACATTGATTGGTAGTCAGGGATGTGCCAGACAAGTCCATTCGTAATGGTGGGTAGTCAATGAAGGATAGCTTTCCATATCAAAGAAATACCCATTTTATGCCATGTTGGGAGCTAAATCCATTCCATTATCTGAAGTGGTGAGATGTATTTGAAATGCACCACCTCTGTCCATATGTTGTGTGAGGTAAGGATGAGCGATCTCATCTTAGTTGCTAGTGCATGAGTGAAGGATGGAAGGTCTTTTAAACCCCAGCCACCCCACTTCTTTGGGAGTGCAATGTGGCCCTATCCCCCCCAAGAAAAGGGTCTCCCTTCCTTGTGGCCATTGCAAAGGAATCAGCAACATATTTTTTGAATTCAATAGAGGATACCTTTGAGAACCATGCCAAAGACATCCAATACACCAGTGTTGCCTCTAGGACCAATTTGATGAGAGCTAATCACCCAACTCTAGATAGCAACCTATGGTTCCAGTTGAGAAGAATCTTTTCAACCTTAGCCACTAGCCATGTCCAATCTATTATTTTGTAACAATGAGGTTTGATAGAGAATCCAAGGTATTTAAGTCCTTCCTCCATATGCTGTCTTTGGAAGGGAAAATTTTGTATAGTAGCTTACATTTCCCAAGGAGAGCAACTAGAGAAGCTAATTATGGATTTCTTCCTATTTGATTCCATACATGTAGCATCTTAAAATAGCATCAAAATATCATGAAATACAGAGGAGTCCTGAATACTACCAATGAGAAAAATGAGCATATCATCCATAAATAGGAGATGGGAAATTGTACAATGTTCAGTGATTTTAAGACCTTGTAGTCACCCATCCCTTCTCACCTGATGAATAAGTCTACTGAGCCCATCCATTACCAGGACAAAAAGGAGAGTGATGAGAGGACATCCTTGTCTGAGTCCACACTCAGTATGAAAGAAGTGGGTGTAGAAATTCCCACTGTAGATCACCTAATAATGCAATATCCTAAAGAAAAATAATAGATCTACTCCTAATATCAAACTTTGTGGAAGCTTAATCAATTTGAACTAGATCAATCAGAACATATATAACAGAGAAGAAGAAATCATACACATGAAAGACAGAATAATACTCTGGGGAAAGCCTCAGCTGAAAACCCCAATCTCAGTATTATCATACAAGTGGAAATATGTCCTAATTACACAAATCTTTGGCTCACAAGTTATCCAACTCTCAGTAAAATCCCTCTGGTGCTCAGAGTTAGTCAAAGGCTTCTCACAAACCTTCTCCTCTACCCTCCAAGGCTCTTATTTCCTTGTGCAATTTTTCCTATGGTCCACTGCTTCCACTTGTGTGAATTCCCACCTCACACTGTTCACTTGACTCTGTACTAACTGCGCAATCCTGGAGGAGATAATTCCTTCTCCATGGATGAGTTTCCTATATAGGAAAAATCCTCCAACTGATAGTACATTGTCCCTTCCTCTGATCTGAATTGCGTCTCCGATTGAACTGACATGCATGAGTTATTTATGAGAGAATATTCAGTTATCTAGAGAGCCACAGTAATGTGCATGCAAGCATTAACTAACTGAACTCACAATTAATTCTTCAAACAATTCGAACTAATCTAACTAGACTTAACTCAGTTAACTGAGCTAACTAATTACAACTCAAATTAAAACTCATCCTGATCTCTTTAATTGATGGATAAATTCCTCAATCAATGGAGAAATAGTTTCATGTCCCCACATAGACATCAAAGGAAACTTGGTGAAGTATGATACATCAATAGGATAGGAATGGTTAATGACATATAGTGCACAACAGGACAACAATGGTACAATAGTACAACATGGGACAACTAGTACTTAGTGCTACAATGTTTCATGGTGGATACAAAGGACATCAAGTACATATTGTGGTAATGGTTCATGGTGGACACATAGTACATCCCTGACATTGTGTAGTAGTGGCACAATTGGATAGCCATGACATAGTGCAGCAGTGGCACAACGGGACAACGATGACATTGTGCAGCAGTAGCACAATGGGACAGCAAGCATGTGCAGTATGGTGTTGCATGATGAGGTGCAACATGATGACGAGATGAAACACAATGATAGGTGAAGGAGTCACCTTGGAGAATTAGTTGAAGCAGCATGTCTTCAACTGATCTCATGTATTGTATCATCTTGTTAGAGATGATCTATTATCTTATCTAGAAAGTCAAAGTGTTGACTTTTGTTGTAACTGTACTATCTCTCTCTCTCACTCTCCTCTCTGTTGAACTATTGAAGAACATATAATAAGAATTGATCAAGGGTTTCCCCACATTAGGGTTTTTCCTTGGCTAGCGCCACATCTTATGTCTTGTTGTCTTGGCTTGCCTTTTGTGGTTTATGTTTATGTTCTATCTGTAGTTTACTCTAATGTTGATGTATGTGAAAATTGAAATAAATTTCTCTAAGAATAGAACATACCTAAATTTAACATGGTATGAGAGGTGAGGTGAAGACAATGCCCAAGCAAGAGAAAAATAGCAATCACCAAAGAGAGTTGGGAAAGGACAAAAGGATGAATGGGTTGCTCATCCCTCTTCAAATTCACTGAGGCTGAAATCGAAACAGAGAATATTATCAGAATGGTGTAGCGAAATATGGCCTACATAAAGATCACTTCATTTGGAATATTGGATCTTAGGGTGGAAGGAAAGGCGTATAACTAGTTCAACCATTATGCGAAGGAGTGTCTAAATGGCAGGGACCCATCACTTGAAGATGATAACATGAATTCCACAAACATCTTCAATGGTCAGAGGAATAACCGATAATGCAGGTCATCATGCAAATGGCGGACTCTTCAGAGAAAGCAAGGAACCCCAGGTATGAAGAATCAAATGTTGTTTCTAATAAGATAAAGAAGTGTTATCTTGTATTGGCCTTCTCCTTCAAATTCTTTGGGAATCTCGCTTATCCATTATAGTGCTTCAAGGCACTTCATTGGATAGAAGGTTTCTCTCTCTAATTTGGTAGAGATGGAAAAAATCGAGGGATTATACTTGGATCCGATGCCACCTATCCTCGAAAGGGTGTATGGAATGTTACCACTAAATTCAATGACGGTAACTTGATTCATTTACAAAACCTCTTTGATGTACCTAATCACAAGAAGACTAGATTTGGAAAATTCCTTTCAGTTTCATAAACTCATCTGCATTGATGTTCTTGGTGAAATTCTGTGAGTATATATGCTTTGTAGTTAGCATAGTAAGATGATATTTGATTGAGCCTCACTAGATTGGTGCCTACAATCTTCTAAGATATCTTCACGGCATAGCCTCTCATGGATTGAGGTACACTGCCGGAATATGAAGCTGCATGATTATTCGAATGCTCACTTAGCACGTAGTGTGGAAGATCACTAGAGCACTTCTCAGTGCTGGTTCTCTTTGGGTTCTGATTCGATATCATGGATGAGTAGGAAGTAGAAGTCGGTTTCTATAAGCACTCCCAAGACCGAATACATAGCTATGAGTATGACCTCTAATGAAGGTGCCTAGTTGTGGAAGCTCTTGAGTGAGTTGTTTGTACACATGATGAATACCACAATGTGTCTTTGTGACAACGAGGGGCGAATTTGATTATTGAGGAATCTTGTGTTTGATGATTACTCCAATAGATAGACGTCAAATACTACCTTATCTGGGATATGGTAAGTCGATGAACGAGGATACTCCATCACATTGAGATTGATGTATAGGTCGCAAACACTTTGTCAAAGCCCTAGGAAAAAGGTCAAATCCATGATATTCCCAAACGGCTTGGAGTCATTGAGGGACCTTCATGTAAGCATCCTACATGTTGCATAGATTGAGCTCTAGGAGCTCTGGGGGCATGGGGTACTTACTAGAGTAACACACGACCATAGGGTGACTCGCCCTCCCCTAATGGTGCGCTATGTACAGCGTGACAGGTTCAACCTTTCCGTGTGATACCTGGTGGCGACTATGGAACACGATGATTAGTTCTCGTGTGGGACGGGATGATTAATTCTGCCATGGAAACTATGAAACATGATTATTAGTTCTCGTATGGGCCGGGATGATTAGTTCTCCCATGGCGATTGTGAGCCACGAGGATTAGTTCTTATGTGGGCCAAGATGATTATTTCTCCAGTGGCAAGTGATGGACATGATGATTCATTCTCCTATGGACATGATGATTAGTTCTCATGTCAAGGCATCCTACCCATGTAGTCTCGGACTGATTGGAAGTACCTCTCATCTCATCAATGAATAGTAGTACTATCGATGGACACATCATTGTATCTACCATACTCCCTATGCTATGATGACCTCCATTGATCTAGGATCAGTATAAGTGGTTTGAGACACTCTCTTGTGATATTAATCTCAGATCAATAAAACTCACTTCGGGTGAGTAAGAGTGATATGAAACACTCTCTTTAGATGAAATTCACTTTGGGTCACTAGAGAATGGTATGAGACATTCTCTATCAATTCTTCTTCTTCATTGCTTAGTAGAGAAGAGGAGAGTAGTGCAAGGCACTCATGGTAGAGATAGTACAATTAAACATATGGATGACCGAATGGAGTTCTCCCTAGTTGAGAGGGAGTGTTAAAATTGGCAACTAAGGCCAAACTCCATGTGGGTCAACTTATTTATTGCAGCTGATATTTTTCTTAGATCCCTCTCATCAAGAGGTGTAGGATTGATGTAAATATCATCTAACTCCAATAAGTATTCATGGAGATATGAATTTATTTATGGTATGGGACAAGTGGTCAAGGTTAGCAAGCAACTAAATTGCCCCAACTTGTGCTCTACCTTTTGGCATAAATATAAGTGTCCTGCATGTCATTTGAACACACAACTCTCTTGAGATTTCTTCTTCTTCACTTGTTTTGGGTTTTAGTGGAAATAATAATCTGTGAGGGAAAAACTCAGGTCTAGAAGGAGACCTTATTCCCAGCAAAAGAAGGATGCCCTAGCTACAGGTCTTGTGAAGGTTTGGTTGCAATTCAAAGGGATCTCTGTACAGTGTTTAACCGAGCTTCAATAGCACTAATCTTGGCCCTAGCATGAGTCTATTCATAGAATAAGTGGTATCATGCCCTAAACCCAAGTCATATCACGCCCTAGCTAAAGGGAGTCATGCCCTAATCCATACTCAATTTTGGAAGGGTTTCAGACAACCCTTAGGTGTAGCAAAAAGGGAAGCCCTTGCCGTAGTAAAAAGACTCCTATAGGCTACCCATAACCACTCCTATACGTTGCCCATACCTGCTCCTATAACGCACCAAGGCAACCCTTACCCATAACCACTCCTATACGTTGCCCATACCTGCTCCTATAACGCACCAAGGCAACCCTAACCACAGCAAGAGAAGAGAGACCTACTGACAACATGAAGAATGAAAGTGTTTGGGTGCTGGCAAGTGCTATTAGTTAGGCATTTGAATGCCACAACTATGTAAGAAAGATAGGTCAACGTGTTGTGCCTAAAACGTGCCTCAAACTGTGAACATGGAGGGCATCATCTCTATGGAAGACAATTGTGATTTGTGACAACATGACGAAGGCAACATGGAGAAGTATGGTGCAACAATGGGACATCATGGTAATGATGGACATGCAACAATATGGACACCTAGAAGTATGGTGCAGTGGGACATCAATGCTACATGGTACTGCAATGATAAGAAATGGGACAACAGAGGCAACTTAGTGAAGTATGGTGTAGCAGTGGGAGAACAACGCTAAATGGTGTTGCAATGATAAGCAATGGGACAACAAAGGAAACTTGGTGAAATATGGTATAGCATTGCGAAAACAATGGTCAATGGCATATAGTGCACAGCTAGATAGCAATGGTACAACATGGGACAACCAGTATTTATGCTGCAATATTTCATTACAGACATATAGGACAACAAGTACATAGTGTTGCAATGGTTGGGATAAACACAACAACCATGACATTGTGCAACAATGTCATAATGGGACAGCCATGACATAGTGCAAGAGTGGCATAATGGGATAGCCATGACATTATGCACCAGTGGCAGCATGGTGCTGCAAGATGAGGTGCAACATGATGACTAGATGCAACATAATGACAGGTGAAGGAGTCACCTTGGGGAATGAGTTGAATATCTCATGTATCATCTTGTTGATCTATTCTCTTATCTAGAAAGTCAAAGTGTTGACTTATGTTGTAAATGTACTATCTCCCTTGTTGAACTATTGAAGAACATATAAGAAGAATTGATCAAGGCTTCCCATATTGGGTTTTGTCCCTAGCTAGCACCAAATCTTGTGTCCTGTTGTCTTGGCTTGTTTTCTGCCACTTATGTTTATGTTCTTAGGTTATATATTTAGTTTACTCTAATGTTGATGTATGTTAAAATTGAAATAAATTGCTCTAACCATAGAACATACCAAAATTTAACAACTTCCTAGTTAGTTACATTAAGTAGTTACTTGTAGTAGGGAAACTGAGTTCTTGTAATTTGAGCCTATGTTAGGGATGTATGTATATGTGGATTTGGAATAGCCATTTTGTGAATTGAAAGGGGAATTGACTGGAAAGCTGATTTTCTTGTTTATTTTTATTATCCTATAAGAAAAGAGGGTTGTCTGGTGACTAGTAATGGCTTAAGATTACTTTAAATAGAGTATCCATTCATTTCCAATGCACTGTTAGTGTTGCAAAATGTGATACACTAACTAGAATTAATCACATGATATGGCACTATGATAAATTTGTTGCTGATGTAGTTATAAATAAAATTAATGTGTGCACCGAGATGCTTTGCATGTCCTTAGGTAGTAAGCACTCATCTGAATAGGATAGTTTTGTCAATGAGCTAGTATTGATTCTGAATAGGATAGTTTTGTCAATGATCCAGTATTGAGTCTATATGTAATAAGGAATATTTAGATGTCAATTTTATACAATAGACCCACTTGCAATATTGGTAGCTTGGGGGTAATTTGAAAGTCTAGTTCATTAGGGCAGATAGTGGGCATAGATCTTATGTTTTAGGAGGGGCCAACATCTCCACCTCAAGATATTAGGATAACCATTGCAAGTAAAGTAAGTGTTTTTATCTACAACTTGCTGGTTTTTGGAAAGTTCAATATTGAATTTAGAAGGTGCAAATATTTCTTTAGGTGTATTAAGATCTTGAAACATCATCATGGTAGACTTGTAGAATTGGAATGAGGTAGCCCTAGATATCCATAGTTTTAAATCAGTAAGGTGGTAGTATGAGGAAATGAAAATTGGGTTTAGTCTTAGAATGGAGCTCATTCACTGAGGGAATTAAATCACTTAATCCATGGTTGGACTATGAATACATAGAGATTCTATCATACGATATTTAGTAAAGAATAAATAAACAAAGCTAGGTTCTCAACAACTATAGCAAAAATATGAGAATATAATTCCTACCTTCAAACAATTGTGCAATTAAACCTTAGTAAGAATGATAAGCTCAAACTTGGTTGATAGTGAAAGTAGTAAACCAAACTCTGTAACAAAAATAGATACCATGAAATTTAAGGGAGATAGCTACATATTAAAACAAAAAAATGTCAAATGTTAACAAGTTGACTACCCCTTATAGGGTCCATGTTGGATTAACCTCCAGCTATAATGGCTAGAACAACCAGTATTCTAACAGTACCACATAAAATGAAATTAAGAAGTAACTTATGTCAAGCCTAAATACTTTTGCAGATATTGTAAAAAAAATAGCACAAACTTATCCCTTCTTTGAATAGCTAAAACAGTTCCCTCTAGAAGATACTCTCTGAGAGAGTAATTGTTATTCACTCTGAGCGTTCCATAATGAATCTCAAGTCATACCTAAAGTGGTAACCAGAGAAAACCCTTTCTAGGACAAGTTTTATAAGAACAGATCCCTAGAATAGATATACTAAACCAACTTGTAGTAATATCACTGCTATTAGGCTAAAAATTTGTCAAAGAATCCTCGTACAAAGCTGAAGAGAGACAAGTAAGTCTTGTCTGAAAACGATCTCCATACCTGTTACAAATCCATAGTCACCAATTAAATCTTACACATACTGAGTACTTTTGCTTAAAATGTAAGAAGGTTTCAAATAACAAGAACAAATTATGATTTAGTGAGTCTAATGACAACGGTATCATAGGAGTTGTAGTATGATACTTTCCTCTTCCATGTGGAATGGGCCGTCTACATGAGGAACCAGTTAATAGTAATTCCCCTGATAACAAAAAAAAAACTTGTGTTCCCTTAGTGGAATAGGAATGAAAAGAAAAAAACTCCAAATGAGTAGCATCTAACATTACCTAGTAGAGGAGTTCAATAGTGGGTGCTGGAAGAACCTCTGCACTCTGTGGAAACTATTGGAAGGTGAAAACCCAGATTCTGAAACAACACCAAATTTCTGAGGATTGTCTTCTCTAGCGAATAGAAAAGATGAAAAAGGAATCCTAGTTGTGAAAGGATGAAGATTTTAAGAGTTTCCACCTTATGACACAGTTACCAGTGACAAATCATAAGAAGGAAAGGAATTTTAATTTACATCACCCAAACCTGGAAGTCCTTCACACATTTGGGGTTATGGTAGTGGAAGGGTCAATGCCCTTATGCTTCCTATAGGAAATCTAGATGAAGAGAATTTCCCATCATAGATATAGAAAAGTAAACCCTAAATGATTCCATGGAAGTTCCCTTGAGGCCTAGATGATATAGCATGGACAAGGTGCAATATTTGCACTGTGCATTACCCATTAAAATGGAAAGGAGAATACAATGAGTAACCCTAAAAAATGGTGGAAAATTTTGGGGAAGCACTTCACAAAGGAAGAAAGTAAATACAACTATTTAAATGGAAATTGTTATCTATAGGAACTTCTAGTCTAACTAATAGAGAAGGGTTGCATAGGTCACTTGTTTGCATAAGCTATATACATTTACAAAAGCCCAGGGATGGAAGAGAGAGGGCAAAGATGTGTCATTGGAAAAAGAGTATAACAATGAAAGGATACAAGGACCAAGTGATTAGGGTTATTTGGTGGTTAGGGTTATACATCTAACCATGGTGATTCTCAATGTGAAACTTCCCATTTGGGTAGTCCAAATGCAGTCACATGTCCTAGAGGTGATGAAAGAAGATTTGGAAAGCTCTCATTGCCAGGTTAACCTTTCAAGGAGGAAGATATATAGGATGTTGGGACTAGCACAAAGAGTATACTTCTAGCTATAACACTTAGGGATTGTGTTGAAAGTGTTGAAGGGTAAACAATATAATAACACAAACATTGTAATACAACATATCATAGGAAGTAGAACACTATAATACAAGAGACCTCATCACCATTAAATACAAGCCTTGGTATTGGAAAAGAAAAACATAGAGAGAGTGCCCACCACCAAATACCTAGAATTGGTTAAAGTGGTTGGGTTGGTCATACTTGTATGATATATGCTATAGGGTTATGAATAGTAATAGAATGGTAAAGAATTAAGTATTAAGCATAGAGTAATGTGCATACCTATTTAAAAAATATAATAAGTTAATGGAAATGTAAATTATCCACTTGCCATGTCTATGTCCACTAAGAAAGTAAGATGTAGACTAGGAAGGTAAGAAGAGGAAGGACCTCTAATGAAAAAAATGGCCTTGCACCTTCAAAACAACAAGGCTATGTTCAACCCATTATAATAGAAATGAAATGACATTACATGAAATACATATTGTGAAATAAGAATAAGCTAAATGAAATTTTTTCCCTTACATTTAATTGTACCATGTACTATTATCAATTCAACTATAAGACTTCCCCAACAACCCTAAATGTTAAATCAACAACCCTAAATGTTAAATCAACAACATAATGCCAGTCAAATAAAAATGCAAGTGGAACTCCAACTTTTTATTAAACATATTAGGCAGCGGAATACTATTGAGTAATAAACCCTATCCATCATATATTCGTTGCTGTAATATTATGTTAAAACATGAACGAACTATTTATGGAACGAGAAATTTGAAAGAGAATTATTAGAACCTTTCGCAGCAGCTGCTATCTGGTATTGTTCCGAAGCATTTCTCCTGACTCAAGAGTACTCTCTGAACTGCACGGGACGTGACCAGAAGATGGAGCATCTCCTTATCCGACAGATTTTCACCCGCTCTATGTTCTTCCACCTTCCCGTTGCTGTTCATGGCAATCCCTTTCCCAACCGCACTTGATGTTGAATGTAATCTTACGTTATTTTCCGAGCAAGGATTGAGTGTTCTTGCCGATCCGAGACCATTGGACAGAGATGGAAATGAAGGCATAAGCTCTAGAACGCGCAGTTGCGCCTGCAGAAATTTCACATATTTACTCGCTTCCTCCAGCACTGTACCTGTGTCTAACTTGGATTTTAGGGGAACAAGTTTCTCCAGGGAACGGATTTTTCCCTGGAATTTCCTTCGACGATGGCGCTGTGCAACACTCTCAGGCTCCACTGAAAGGAATCCATTAGCCACAGCAGAAATATTTTTCTGCGCCACGTTCTCCTTGCTTCCCATCAACAAATCAGATGATAGGGAGGAGACGGAAAGCTTGGGAGACGATAAGTTGAGATCAGACTGAAATCCGTTAACCACAGGAGAAATATTGTTTTGCAAGATCTCCTGATTTCCAACGCTGGAACTTCTCGGTAGATTCTTGATTACATCTTCAATAGTATAGCACCATACTGTTCTTGGTCGCTTAGCTATTGGTTCCTTATTACTGTCCACAAATGACTCCGAGGGACTTAACAGAGTCGATATCGGTGGCGCTTCGCACTTCTGGCCTGACTCCGGCGTCAAAGAAACATCAGAATACCCCATTGGATTTTCAATATTGTCTTCCACAGTACCTCCGTCCCCAACCAAACTAAAGTCATCTACGGGTATTTCATATAAATCGAGAGGCTCAATGGATGAGATGTGAGAGGAAGCATGAGAATATGCATTATGGTCGAAAATATTATAGCTGTCGCTCTCAATATTTTGCATCTCTCCCACAGCCATTCCCATCCGTTGGTTCTGAAAGTCTCCCATGGCGAAACTCTCTAATTCCAACACACTTGTAGACAAGATCAACAACTACCCACTCTTGCACTGCCGATATCAAAGCAAACAGCGTACTGTAGGCTCCGCGGCGTCCAACCCTCTAAGGGATTTAGCAAATCATTTCGATTTAATATTAAATCTTTTGATTTTTCCCTGCTATCCACAGTAATCCCGAGGGCATCACCATTCGCATAGCATTTGGATCGATAAAAAACTGTTGGATGGTAATCCCTAGGTTTTCACCATTACGCATACGATTGGATCGATAGCAAACTGTTGGATGGTAATCCCGAGGTTATCACCGTTACGCATACGATTGGATCGATAGCAAACTGTTGGATAGGAAAAACGTTAAGATAAACGAGGAAACAGTGATGTGAACACCACGTTATTGAAAGTGAAAACTCCGGCTGTTTTGTATAAATTTTTAAATAAATGATACAAATATTTAAATAAATGATTATAAAACAGTTACGAATTATTAAATTGAGACTCACCGGGCTAAATGTTAGTTAACGGGAAGGTCGATGCACGCGGCAAAGCAGAATCAGGCGGGCTACAAGTAATCTCATTAAATATATATCTCTCGACACAAATGCTTTTGGTGGAAGTGTTTCGCACTTGTATTTGTGAACTTTGGATACAACGATATACTTGAGGTATTAAATAAATGTAAATATTAAACTTGTATTAACAATAATTTAAATTTGTATTACTTTATGTAATGAAAATATTATTCTGATTAGTTAGTTAATAAAATAATGTTTTCAGTTATAAATTTGTTAAAAAATAATTGTTTTTAATTATAAATTTGTTAAATAATTATCCAAAATTTTATTTATTTTATTAGAAAAAATTATTTATATTTTACTTTTTAAATAATTATGTATAGGTATCTATATTTTCATAGGTTTTTTAGTATTTTAAATTAATTATTAGTAATTGTTAAGTGGATAGTGACTATTTAACTTCCCTCTAATATTTATAATATTATAGGGATATCAAAGGTTAAGATTTTTCCTCTAGTAAGTAATATATCTCAAATCAATTAATTAAAGAAAATAATAGTATGATATTGGTCTATGGTATTGTAACAAAATCTATTTACAACTTAACAATTTATGTAGTAAAGTGAATGTAAATCTCCATAGTTAAGAATATATATTATTTAATTATATAATTAATAATAATAATAATAATAATAATTTGAACTAAGTTTAAAATTTAGTTTATTTGTATGATTTTTTGAATTGGGATAATGTGAAATGTATCTTAAAATAAGTGTTTTGATTCTTATCATATATTTATGCCTATTTGAATTTACTACATTTAATTTATATAATTAAACTTCTAAATAATATATATAAAAATATCAATTAAATTTTTAATTTATGTTAACAAATAATAATTTTTTTATACATAAAAAAGATTTAAATACTTTCAATATGAATATCATAAATTATAATTATATATATTATATATATATATATAATATATTATATATATATATATATATATAGGTGTTTATAGCTTTGAAAAACAATGAAGATTTCTTAAAGGTTTTATTTTCTCACTAGTATATATTAATAACATTATATTTATGACTATTAGAATGAGGAAAATGAAATTAGTTTTTTAATCTTGAGTTTTATAATGTTCCAAGAGAAGAGATCAATTGAAACCCTTCCCCTCAACCAAATTCTAAATTTCCACTTTCCTTATTTCCCTAACCTTCCTCACTATCTCCCCAAATTTTCCTAGTATTTTTCCACTTCCCTATTCCTTTCATTTCTTTAAATTTCCTCACAGCTAAGAAAATCCCCTCTTTTCCCCAAAGTAAACCCAAATGGTTTTTCCTAGTGAGCTAGGGTTTCACTGGAGAGACCACACAAAATGAAAATAAGATGTACAATAATGGAGGACATGTCTCAAGATTTGAGCCATCTAGCCTCAAACACATCACTGCCTCACAAACAAATCAAGAGGTCATTTTCACATAGGGATACTTTTTCTTCAAACTGTGTTTCTCACCAAATGGAGATGAACTTGACAAAACTCTCGAACAAGTTTTGTCAAATAATATATCAAGTAAAAACAACCTCCTTCATGTTTTACACACGTATCATATATTGGGAGATATTCAACTTTCTTGGAGGCCTATGTGAGAAAATAAAAAAATATCAAGTTAATTTCCATTTTTATCCACGATTTTGTGGCAAGGAGTACGAGAGATGGAAAATGAATTTCCAGAAAATGAGAAATGTTTTTTGCTTCAAATAATACTTAATATTTATGGTTAGAGAGATATATCTCCATCTGTAAGCCCTATTTTTGAAGAAAACCCATAAATTTTGACACAGCCCATCACCTTGGTCCTCTGCTTTTTTCTCAACCATACAAATGCCAAAACCTTTATATGATTGGATAGATAATAACCCCTAAATGTCATATATAAGCTTTTGCAAGCTTGTTAGTAGACAGATTAGGAGAAAATGCTCAAAAACAGGTCAAAAAATCATTTTTTACCACTATTTTGAAACAGGCCCTATGATTTTAGAGTGACCATGGGAAAATTAGTTTTTCTCCTAGCTTGACTATCCAAATCAGTTGTTTCAGTAGTCAAATGACAACTAGAGACTGGAACAATTCTAATAAACTATCAAGTTCTCAATTTAGAGCATAGGAAGGCCTCCAAAATCCTCATGCAAGATGGCAGTGCACTTTTGCATCACTACTTTTCCCTATTGCTTTTCCCTATTGCAATTCTTCTTAGCATGTATTCTCAAATTCTTTGCTTGATGATGTAATTATGAAATAAATTACCATGATAGGTTGTTTTGATGATTAATTAGGCCTCATAAATGAAGCAAAACTCAAATCAATGTCTAAGAGAAGAGTTTGTTTTTTACCTTCTCACTCTCACTTAAATTACCATGATAGGTTGTTTTGATGACTAATTAGGCCTCATAAATGAAGCAAAACTCAAATCAATGTCTAAGAGAAGAGTTTGTTTTTTACCTTCTCACTCTCACTTGTTGGTTGAGAGATTCTTGAAAACTATTCCAACACTTAGTGTCTAGACCCCTCAAGGTGGGGACACTATTTGTTTGAGGCTATATGTATCATTTCTCATTCAAAGAGAATGATTGGACTTGAGAGGAGAGGATTTGTATCTAATGCTTTCACATAGTTAATTAAGGAGCACTTGCAACTGTTTTTCTCGAATACATCAACAGTGAGTTTATGATGTTGTCTTCTTTCTACATTAGTTTCTTATGAATGAATCTATCTCTCTTTACATGTGTTTCTTTCCTCATGTGATTTTCCTTACAGTTATATAGGCATAATTATTTACATTCAAAGGTTTATTTATGTGGAAAATCATGCACATGTATTTCTTCATCTAGATCAATGAATTCATGGTAATACATGCTCACCATGACCTTCTAATATTTTCAAACCCTACAGTACATTGAGAAAAATCTTAAATCCATCACAAGACACTCCTATATTGCTCTTCCTTACCCCTCCTACTGCAATCTCTAAATCCAAAGGTTTATAATTTTCATGGCAACTCCATTTTTAAAAAACCGTTAGTTTGAATAACTTCTTGGTGACTTAGCTGTTATCAAGATGGATTCAATTGCTTGAAGGTATGCTACTATGAATCGAGGTCATATTCCTAGATTTTTGAACATTATTCCTTGTATAGATTGGAAAACAAGGCTACCAAAGTTTAAAGGTCATGATGGAGAAGATGCTAGTTTGCATTTGTTCAAATTTCATTTTCATATTCATAGATTAAATACTAAGCTTCCTGAAGATTGTTTAATGAAGATCTTCATGGCTAGCTTGGATGAAATAGCAAGGAAATGGTATGAGAGTCTACCGTCTATTAGTTTATATTCTCTAAAGTATTTTCATTCAATTTTATTTCAACATTATCAAATCTATAATTTGTCCTTAACAATGATGGATATATGTAGTGAAATTTCTGAAAATTTCTTGAAAATTTTGTATGGGGATGAAAAATGTATGGAAGAAGAAATATTAGAAGTACTTTATGATTCTTCCTCCCAACAAGAATCAACAACTTCCTTCATGGATGAAAGAGACTCGGATCAAAATACAGAAAGGCCTACTCGTGTTCTTGAAAATGAAAATGAGCAAGCCAATGTTGATTTCTATAAAACTCATTGTTCTCGTGTGTGTGAAGATGAAATAGATCAGCTCCTGAAAAACCATGTTACAACCCAAGGTAAGGAAGGTTTGTAGTGTTCACAAAGTCAAGAATGTGTGAGTGTAATTTCTTCCATTATTCAGAATGAAAATCTCAGTCACGAGGCTAATGAAACTATACAGGAATTTTTTGTGAGTAAGCCAATTTTTGGTGTAGAATTCCTACAAGGAGATAAACTAACACAGACTATTTTCTTTCATAAAGAGGATATGGCTGACATGTTTAATAATCTTGAAGAATGTTTTCTTTTCAAGGATGATTTAGACTATGAATTATAAGAGTATGAGTCTGAGATAGACAATATGCAAGTCATAATTGACGAATTTACAACCAACACTTAGGTAGTAGAAATTCATACTTCCGTATGCCCTCCTATGGATCAATAACCAAGTATTCTTTCACATCAAAACGAAAGGAATACTTGTATTTTTGTTGGATTTCACCGCAAGGTAACATTCCATATTTTTAAAGATCCTTACATTGATTCGATAGTCAACCGGGAAGATGGTTTTTCTTATATTTATGGATCATGATCACATCTTTAGTTGACCCTCGGAGCTGCCTAGCTTTCGTTTGTTCTACCTGCTCAAGGAAAGTACAAGTAGAATTCAAGTATGTAGCCATCTACTCTATTGGTTGCACTCAAGGGATCATTTCACATGATTGCATAGATATATCTTTAGCAGGTGGGTGGGTGGTTATGATCTGTATTCAAAGCACCACGTAAAGGCCGTAAGCTGTGTAACACCCTTCCTTTGTGTACTATATTATTATAAACCTAAGCTATGTTAAAGCTAGGTGTTATGTCCTCCCTTGTGTGTTAAATTATTCTAAACCTAAGATGAGTAAATATAGGTGATATGTAATATGAAAAACAAATGTGTTATTAAATAAATTAATAAAATAAATCACTTCAAGGGTGGAGCCCCAAGAGAGAGGAGATGATTTCCAAATCCCATGAGTAATAAGATAGAGATGAATCTTTCATGATAAATCTTATAGATGTGATTCTAGACAAGATTGGATGGATTGCAAATCCATTGAATGGATGGGAGATAAAGATCCATTGGGCATAAGATATTTTACTGAGATAAAGGCAAGATTTTATGAGGAAAAGCCTCGTGGGAGATAAAGATATTTTACTGAGATAAAGGCAAGATTTTATGAGGAAAAGCATCGTGGGAGATAAAGATGATGTTTTCTGAACAAAGCCTACACAAATGGAAAAAATCCATAAGATTGGGACGGCCCTAATGGTAAATAGATCATGAAAGAGGATATTAAATACGGAGTGCATTGACCAATTTAGGAGATTTGATCCTTGGCAAGATCTTTCGCTCGAGGAAAATTAGAGGTGATTCGTGGCTGGGTGGTGGTGCTCGTCCCTCTAAGTGAGGTTGTAGTGGGTGTCAGATGCATGGAATGGTTGTATGATGATTCTTATTCTTTCTTCTGTACTTGAATGGAATAATTTATCTGTTGATGCTTCTATCTATATTCTTGTAATTAATCTCATTTTATGCTTGTGGGTGTGTGTAATATCCGATGAATGTGAGGGTAATCATCATTTTAAAGGATCAAAGTATGTAAGTAATGCTATATAAAATATCTAGTTAATATGGTAGATAGTGGTGGCTGCATGTAGAAGAGATGGTATAATGCCAGTCCATGATGTTGAGAAAATCTATGGTATGCATAATCAATAAGGTTCGATCTTCATCCTTTCTGTTGCTTAAGAGCAATCTTTATGATGAAAATGATGGATTATTATTATGCATATTAAATATTGCATTATGATGTAATAGTAGAACATACGATGCACCAAGCTAAAGGTTAGTTAATGGGAAGGTCGATGCACCGGGCAAAGCAGAATCAGGCGATGCATTACTCAATCTTTTTAAATATATATCTATTGACACAAATGCTTTTCGTGGAAGTGTTTCGGACTTGTATTTGTGAACTTTGGATACAACCATATACTTGAGGTATTAAATAAATGTAAATATTAAACTTGTATTAACAATAATTTAAATTTGTATTACTTTATCTAATGAAAATATTATTTTTATTAATTAGTTAATAAAACAATTGTTTTTACTTATTAATTTGTTAAAAATAATGTTTTTAATCATAAATTTGTTAAATAATTATGGAAGTTTTTATTTATTTTATTAGAAAAATTATTTATATTTTATTTTTTAAATAATTATGTATAGGTACTTAATAGTTTCATAATAGTTTTTTTATTATTTTAAATTAATTATTAAGTGGGACGGTGACTATTTAACTTCCCTCTAATATTTATAATATTATATAAATATCAAAGCTTAAGATTTATCCTCTTCTAATTGATATATCTCAAATCAATTAATTAAAGAAATGTATAACACTATGGTATTGGTCCATGGTATTGTAACAAAAGCTATTTACAAGTTAACAATTTATGTGGTAAAGTGAACTTGAATCTCCATAGTTAAGAATATAGATTATTTAATTTTATAATTAATAATAATAATAATTTGAATTAAGTTTAAAATTTAGTTTATTTGTATGATTTTTTTTGAATTGGGAGAATGTGAGATGTCTCCTAAAATAAGTGTTTTGATTCTTATCATAAATTTATGCCTATTCGAATTCATATATATATGTGTGTGTGTGTGTGTGTGTGTGTGTGTGTGTGTTAAAGCGTTGAAAAAAATTAAGATTTCTCAAAGGTTTTTATTTTCTCACTAGCATATATTAACAACATTATATTTATGACTATTAGAATGGGGAAAATGAAATTACTTTTTTAATCTTGAATTTTATAGTGTTCCAAGAGAAGAGATCAATTGAAACCCTTCCCCTTAATCAAATTCTAAATTTCCACTTTCCTTAGTTCACTAACCTCCCTCACTATCCCCCCAAATTTGCTAGGATTTTTCCATTTCACCATCCCTTTCATTTCTTTAAATTTCTTCACATGTAAGAAAATCCCCTCTTTTCCCCAAAGTAAACCCAAATTATTCGTCCTAGTGTGCTAGGGTTTCACCTTCGAAGAAGAAACCACACAAAATGAAAATAAGAAGTACAATAATGGAGGCTTCTCTCAAGAGTTGAGTCATCTAGCATCAAATATATCAGTGCCTCCCAAACACAACAAGAGGTCATTTTCAGTACATAGGGATAGTTTTTCTTCAAAGTGTGTTTCTCACCAAATTGAGATGAACTTGACAAAAGCGGAACAGGTTTTGTCAAACAATATACCAAGTAAAAATAACCTCCTTCATGTTTTAGAGAGGTATCATATAATTGGTAGATATGCAACTTTCTTGGAGACCCATGTCAGAAAATAAAAAAATACCAAGTTAATTTCCATTTTTATCCATGATTTTGTGGCAAGGAGTATGAGAAATAGAAAATAAGAAATGTTTTTTGCTTCAAATAATACTTATCTATATATTTATGGTTAGAGAGATATATCTCCAACTATGAGCCCTATTTCTGCAAAAAACCCATAAATTTTTAAAATAGCACAGCACCTTGGTCCTGTGCTTTTTGCTCAACCATACAAATGCCAAAACCTTTATATGATTGGATAGATAATAACCCATAAATGTCATATATCCAGCTTTGCAAGCTTGTTAGTAGACATATTACGAGAAAATGCTCAAAACTAGGTAAAAAAATCACTTTTTACCATTATTTTGAACCACGCGCTGCGTTTTTGGAGTGAGCTTGGGAAAATCATTTTTTCTCCTAGCTCGGCTATCCAATCACTTATTTGAGTAGTCAAATGACAACTAGACACCCGAAACATTCTAAAGACTATCAAGTTCTCAATTTAGAGCATAGGAAGGCCTCCAAAATCCTCCTGCAGGATGGCACTGCACTTTTACATCAGTGCACTGTGTTTTAGACTGAATGTGCATCACTTTTCCCTGTAGCAATCCTTCTTAGCATGTCCTCACAAAAACTTTTCTTGATGATGTAATTATGAAATAAATTACCATGATAGGTTGTTTTGATGATTAATTAGGCCTTTTAAATGAAGCAAAACTAAAATCAATGTCTAAGAGAAGAGTTTGTTTTTTATCTTCTCACTCTCACTTGTTGGTTGAGAGATTCTTGGAAACTATTCCAACACTTAGTGATTAAACCCCTGAAGGTAGGGACACTGTTTGTTTGAGCCTATATGTATCATTTCTCATTCAAAGACAATGGTTGAACTTGAGAGGAGAGGATTTGTATCTTATTCTCTCACATAGTTAATCAAGGAGCACTTGCAACTATTTTTCATGAATACATCAGCAGTGAGTTTATGATGTTGTTTTCTTTCTATATCAGTTTCTTTTGAATGAATACATCTCCCTTTACATGTTTTTCTTTCCTCATCTGATTTTCCTTATAGTTATATAGGCATAATTCTTTACATTCCAAGGTTTGTTTATGTGGAAAATCATGTATGTGTATTTCTTCTTCTAGATTAATGAATTCATGGTAATACATGTTGACTATGACCTTCCAATATTTTCAAACCCTACAGTACATTGAGAAAAATCTTAAATCCATCACAAGGCACTGCTATATTGCTCTTCATTATGCCTCCTACTACAATCTTTCAGATGTTGACCTAATTTCTTTGGTTCATCCCTAGCCGAGCAACCCAAAAACCCAAAATTTTCAAAAATAAACTAGAATTTTCACATCTATCCTTACAAATCCTTAGAGATCCCTCTCTCATTTAGGAGGGATAGTTGTTAAACTACAAGTGGTTTGAAGTACCATCTTTTGATCTCCTCCTCATCATCATACATTATAGGGGATAACATTTTTGCATCATTGCTCGGGAATGAAAGGTCATATCTTCCCTTGCAAAGAATGACAAGGATTAGATCTCATTATTGATGTTGAACAATTATCAGACATAACAAAGGTTGTGCATTTTTCATGTGGTGACTCGACTGTCAAAGAATCCAAAGGTTTAGAATTTTCATGGCGACTCCATTTTTCAAAAACCGGTAGTTTGGTGACTTAACTATTTTCAAAATGGATTCAACTGCTCAAAGGTATGCTACTACAAATCAAGGTGATATTTGTAGATTTTTGAACCATATTCCTTGTATAGATTGGAAAACAAGGGTACCAAAGTTTAAAGGTCATGATGGAGAAGATGTTAGTTCGCATTTGGTCAAATTTCATTTTTATATTCATAGATTAAATACTAAGCTTCCTAAAGATTGTTTAATGAAGATCTTCGTGGCTAGCTTGGAGGAAATAGCAAGGAAATGGTATGAGAGTCTTCTGTCTAGTAGTTTATATTATCTAAAGAATTTTCATTCAATTTTATTTCAACATTATCAAAGCTGCAATTTGTCCTTATCAATGATGTTTATATGTAGTGAAATTTCTGAAAATTTCTTGAAAATTTGTATGGGGATGAAGAATGTATGGAAAAAGAAATACTAGAAGTCCTTTATGATTCTTCCTCCCAACAAGAATCAACAACTTCCTTCGTGGATGAAACATACTCGGATCAAAATACAGAAAGTCCTACTCCTGTTCTTGAAAATGAAAATCACAAAGCCAATGTTGATTTCTATAAAACTCAGTGTTCTCGTGTGTTTGAAGATGAAATAGATCATCTCCGGAAAAACTATGTTACAAACCAAGTTAAGGAAGGTTTTCATTGTTCACAAAGTCAAGAATGTGTGAGTGAAATTTCTTCCATTATTCAGAATGAAAATCTGGGTTTAAATGATGACAGTCATGAGACTGATGAAACTATATAGGAAGTTTTTGTGAGGAAGCAAATTTCTGATGTTGAATTCTTACAAGGAGATAAACTAATATCGATTGTTTTCTTTCATGAAGAGGATAGGGGTGACATGTTTAATAACCTTGAAGAATGTTTTCTTTTCAAGGATGATTTAGACTATGAATTAGAAGAGTATGAGTCTGAGATATACAGTATGCCAGAGATAGAATCAGATTTTCTCATACTTGAGGAATTTACAACCAATAGTTAGGTAGTAGAAATTCATACTTCCCGATGCCTTCCTATGGATCAACAACCAAGTATTGTTTTAGATCAAAATGAAAGGAATACTTGTATTTTTGTTGGATTTCAAGACAAAGTAACATTCCATATTTTTAAATATCCTTACACTGATGTGCAACAGTCAACAGGGAATATGGGTTCTCTTATATTTATGGATCATGATCACATCTTTAGTGGACCCTCAGAGCTACCAAGCTTTTGTTTGTTCTACTTGCTCAAGGAATGTACAAGTAGAATTCAAGTAGGTAGCCATCTACTGGATTGGTTGCACTGGAGGGATCATTTCACATGCTTGCATATATATATATATTTAGCAGGTGGGTGTTTATCATTTGTATTTGAAGCATGAGATAAAGGCCCTAAGATCCGATGGTCTCCTATGTAACACCCCTCCCTTGTGTACTATATTATTGTAAACCTAAGCTATGTTAAAGCTAGTTGATATGTACTATGAAAAGCAAATGTGTTATTAAAAAAATTAATAAAATAAATCACGTGGAGGGTGAAGCCCCAAGAGAGGGGAGATGATTTTCAAATCCATGAGGAATAAGATAGAGATGAATCTTTCATGATAAATCTTCTAGATGTGATTCTAGATAAGCTTGGATGCAGTGCAGATCCATTAGGTGGATGGGAGATAAAGATCCATTCAGCATAAGATCTTTGCTGGAGATAAAGGTAAGATTTTATGAGGAAAAGCCTCATGGCAGATAAAGATGAGATTTTCTTAAAAAGGCCTACACAAATAGAAAAGTCCATAAAAGTGGGATGCCCCTAATGGTAACTAAATCATGAAAGAGGGTATTAAATACCTAGTGCATTGGCCAATTGAGGAGAGTTGATCCTTGGCAAGATCTTCAGTTCGAGGAGAATTAGAGGTGATTCATGGCTGGGAAGTGGTGCTCCTCCCTCCAAGTGAGGTTTTAGTTGGTGTTAGATGTGTAGAATGGTTGTATGATGATTCTTACTCTCTCTTTCTTCAGTTTTATTTTCCATGAGAATGCTTGATCAATAATATATGCTTATGTATTAATAGATTTAATGATGTTTCCCTCTAATCTCATGAGATTCACTTGCATGGTATGTGATTTTTGTTAATCCTTACATGTTATGAAAATTAAATCAATAAGATGAGATATAATGATGGCTGAATTTATCTCTATTATGGAATAACATATTTATTATACAAGTTGTATTCGAGTATGAGGTTAATTGTAGAGTCGTGTTCAATGGATAATAGTTCTAGGACCCATTCATGGTAGGAATTGGCATTTGAACATTATTCCTAAATAGATTACATGTATTAATGTCTCCTTATGAAATGATCGCATCCATTGTGCCTTGATGTGCATATGAGTATTCCTTTGACCATGTTTAAGAAGTCGGAAAATGGTAACTATACGTGATAAATGACTTTCGATCTAAGTCTAAAATAGTGGAGCCAGATCATGTTATTTACTGCATGCAATAAGGTACTATAAGCTGAGCTTATTTCCCTTATGTATTCCACTTCTGTAATTGCATGGAATAATTTATCTAATTATGCTTCTATCTATGTTTTTATAATTAATCTCATTTTATGCATGTGGGTGTCTGTAATATCCAATGAATCTGAAGGTAATCATCATTTTAAATGATAAGAGTATGTATGTAATGCTATATAAAGTCTATAGTTAAGATGGTATATAGTTGCGACTGCATGTAGAATAGATGGTATAATGCCATTAACGGACTAGTCCATCATGGTGAGAAGATCTATGGTATGCATAATCAATAAGGTTCGATATTCATTCTTTCTGTTGTTTAAGAGAAATCTTTATGATGAAAATGATGGATTATTATTATGCGTATGTTCTCATTGCATTATGATGTAACAGTAGAACATATTAAGTGTATGAAAAAGTAAGTGGTTGATTTGAATTATAAAATCTGACAACTGAATCTAAATGCCCTCATTCTAGTATCGGTTAAGGACGGTGTAGGTATTGTTACATGTGCATAATAGATAAGACAATAATAGCTTTGATTATGGCTGAAGTAGGATGCATTCCCATGCTATTGAAAATAGATAAACAAAAATTTTCTTTTAATGTTGCATGGTATATTGCATGAAGACATTATAGTAGTTGTAAGGGTGACATGCCATTAGAGAGCATGTGATATTACATCCAGGGTATATGATTCTCTACCTTGATATTTCACCATGGTCATGATCCTTGGTTCACTTGAAATGTGATGATTGTGAAATCTTAATTGTAATCAAGACAAAAATTTTAAATATATGGGGCCTAGAGGCTATTTTCCTCGGTAGGCTAAGTAGGTTCGCTAAAAATGGTATCAGAGCCATAGGTTCAAACACTAGGGGCTATGGACTCATCCACCTCTGTAGGGATTCATTGAAGGGTTTTAATTATAAAATATCTATAATAAAAAGAAACCAGATCCATAAAGGTAAGAATTGAATCTTGGATCTTAGAGCATGTTAGGGTCGTATTGGTTTCTAGTCATTAAAGGGAATTATGATTCCTTAAGATTAAATCCAAATAATAACATAGTTTATGGAGGAATCATTAACATATACATAATAATTTAATTGGATCAACAAATTAAAATTAGTGGAGAGTGTCATGCATTATGAGAAGAGGTTGACTTTATTTCGATTATGTATAGATACATGATTCCTTGAAAGATCGTAGAGGTCTAAAATTTAGTATTGTGTCAATACAACCAATGTCTTCCACAAAATTGATATGAGGGTAAATAAACATGGATATGTTACACAACAATTTGTCACCGTCCTTGTTACCCCTTCTCTCACATCTTGGAGGACTCATTCCAGGACCTATGAGAAGTGACATGACCTGTAAACACCTGCATTGCATTCCCCTGAACATGAGCTTCATTTGCCCTAAAGACATCTCCTGCTAAAAAACCCTAAAAATAGCCTTTTTCCATTGGCACAGTTCCATAGTGCAGCACTCGCGCCAATGGGGGAAATCCTCCAAAGAGGGCACGCAAGTTGGCGCTCTGTCACAGAGTCGCACTCATTCCAACCATAATCAGCCGTGTTTTTTAACAAACAAATGGCAGAAGATTCATCGTAACAAATTCGTGGACTGAATCTATCTTGTGTTGGGTGGTTTCGCTTCGGATCTCCATATAGAGGAAGTGGTTTGCCACCTCTCATGGAAGCTTCTTTAGTGATAGAGCCAATCGCATGAATATTGTGGATGATCCCAACTCCCCTTCCTCCATCTATAAAAGCTTGTCCATTTTCCTTGCCAAGCTAGTTCCAGAGTTCCAGAGATCTAGAATTGTCAAGTCACCAAGAGCTTCATGTTGCAAGAGCCTTCTTCATCCCCATAAGGCCAAATCTAAGTAAGAAGATTCTTGTCCCGTAACCAAGGAGAGAGAGGCTTGTTCCCATTCCCAACAAGCTTTGCAAGACATGTGTTGCTCATCACCTAGCCAAAGGAGGATCTGACGTCAAAACTATGGTTGTATTCTTCTTTTTTTATCATTAATAAACGACTATTGTTATGGTTCCACTCTTATTGTTCTTTGTGATAATGATGAGTTATATCCTTTCTGACTCATATATAGTTGCATCTATTGGATTTTATGCTTGTGTTTGTGTCATTCTTTGTATGTGCAGGTGTCCATTCATGGATATCGTGGGGATCGTGATCTGCCGAAGTAAAGGAACGGGAGCGTCAACTCTTCTACAAGCACAAGTGTTGGAATCTAGGTAGGCCCTCATCATTGGTCTTTAATTTGCAATTAGGAACTTGCGTGGTAGCGTTGTATGATTGTTGCTAGACCCAATCTGGGCTAGTAGGCATCACCTCTATCCGTAGAGGGGATTTAACTCCTCAACAAGTTGGCGACTCCGCTGGGGAGCTTGTCTTGCCTTTTGGTTGTTTCTTGGTTTTTACCTGCTTGGTCAGCCTTCTAGGTTGAGTCCTTTTGTTGTTTCTTGCCTCTTGTTTTACCTGGTTATCGTTGGCCTAGTTTTGGATTGCTTCTTTTTTATTTTTACATAACAAACTTGACTGGCATGCTTTTTAGCGTTATAGTCGCGCCAATTGGCGCTGGTTGCTAATATACAACCCGCGCGAATCCTTAAAAGGCGCTAGTTGCAGCCTCACAGTCGCGCTAGGCCTGGGAACTTTTATAGTTTGCTTGTTTAAAGCCTTCTCAGCTTGGTCTTTGTTTGTTTTGGAGTCTTGTTTAACTAGTTTTGTGTCTCTTTTTTGAGAAATTCTTAATTTGATTTCCTTTGGTCATTACTTTGCGGTTTGTCTTAGTCTTTTCACAATTTTGCATCTTTTTGCTTTTCATGCTTTTCTATCAAGGGTTATCAGATTATCATTCTATTTTATAAACCAATGATATTATTGAAGTCGACCAACTCTCAAGTCAGCCTAGTCTATATACCAGCCATAAGCCAATAGAAAAGCTCCCAATATGTAAGCACCAAGCCATGTAAATGATACCTCAAGGGAGATTATTTGTGCAATACACGTAAGGGAGTTCATGATATTGACTTAAGCTTCTAATTCTATGTGTAAACTATCATAACAATGGCAAAAGATCAATTGAGTATGTCACTTAATCGATTGGTGCAACCCATTCTTGGGCATGTCACTTTACACCTCACTCTATCTCTCTGGGGATTAACTTGTTACCAAGCCATTCTGTAGTACTCGACTACAGTCATGTATGATGGGAACTTTGTTGTTTCTCTCACATAACACTGTCTATCCCTGAGTGGTGCAAATCACTGCCTCTGCTCCCACGCAGATGGAGAGGATGTGAAACCATAGGCTACCCAATCAAAATTATCAACGAAGGATTCTCTTGCAGTTCCTGAATCTAACAGTGGTTTTTCTATAGGATTTGGATAAACTCCGCTTGGGGTGGCTATGTTGCATGCATTATGGATAAACAGGAATATCTCGGGCAAACTAGATAAGTTCAATCACATCGATGATGGCATGTTTTATTCCCATGCATGGTTGAAAAAAATAGTGGTTTTTATGTAGGATTTAGATAAACATTGCTCAAGGTGGCTATGGAGCATGCTTTATGAATAAACAGTAATACATGCAAAAAGTCACAGAAAAAGGGTCATAATACTGCGGGTGCCTACTTTATCACCAATTTGGGGGTAAGTGAGTTGGTCACAAGACAACAATGCTGTTTCCATGGAAATATTGAGAAAAAAGAGAAAACCTCAGTTGTTTCCTATTGTTTATAGTGAGATGAAGACATCGGGATAAGGATTATCGACCCCCTCAGTCGGATCAAGTTATCCATATTATTCTTGCAAAAAACATAGAGGAGTTAGAAGATTTGGAATGGATAGAGTGATTAACACTCAAACTTACCGATGAAATGAAATTAGAAATAATTCTAGAGATAATGTTGATCCGACCTATGTGCTCTATCCATTAATACAAAAAGAGAGATAGCTTGGTTCTCTATCCTTTGTGGATAGCAGTGGGAAAGTACTATTTAGATTGGTGTAGACAAGAACACGTGGTAGTTTGTGAATCATCATTGACATATGCATCTAGTAACCGTCGACTCACCCTTAATATTTTCACTCCCGAGCTTCAGCTGTAGATATGTCCTGTCATTGGCAGAATAGGTTGTGATGTGGAATGGGATTCCATTGATTTTCCACCTAATCAACTATGGAAATCATGATAGTCATAGAGGTTAAATGAGTGAAATGATGGAGTTAATGGTGTAGGTTTCGATTCTTTATTTTGACCTAAATAGTACACTCAAACTAGAAACAACAGGGCATGTCTGGGAGACTGTAGAAATACAAATTCTAAAATGCAGAATAGGTCTGAAAAACAAAAAGAAAGTACTCATTTGATGTATGTGATGGAGGAGATGCATTGGTGTTTCCCCTCCGTAATTCTGCGTTCTCGGTCTGAGGTATATAGTTATATTAATTTAAGCAACTACTCTATTTGTACTTATCATAGCAGGTGAGATTGCAAGTATTCAAAGAGATGGAACAATGCTAGGTGGCATTATCATGGTAAAACATACTTTGTACTCAAGCCAATATGATAAAAAAATAAAAAATAAAAAATCAAACGTGGTTAATTAAAATAGCAATTAAAATGGAAATTAAGAATTTAGTTATTGGTGTTTCATCATGGTGCTCTTTAATTATAGCAAATTCCAACCATTGCTGACCATTCCAGAAGATGACCTTGCCATGAGCTACAACAAAGTAACGTCCTTTGCACTGACGATCAAAGGTGATGTTCTCTCATCCCTCGGCTTCATTTGAGAACTTGATCTCAAAATTCTGAAGTTTTTTTTTCTCGTCCTTTAACTAAGGAAGCTACAACCATGGTGGGGATTCGAATGCATATGGTATAAAGTTCTGGAAATAGGCAATCATACTCAATTGAAATGGGTTTGGGCCCACGTATATTGCAAGCCCCAACAATGCACCAACATATATCATTCTCATGCTGAAGGATTATGCCGTTTTTGAACTTGCCCCACTGATCTCCATTGTTGTGGGGTGGACTTCAATGATATAGGTATTTTTTGAATTATTGTAAAAATTTCTTTTTTCCCACCCCGGTTTTCAGTTTCTCCTTATTTCTCCCATGTAGTTAAATGCCCTTTCCCATAACCATACATTCAACAAGCTGAAAAAAATAAATTTGCTGAAAACACAAATTCTGGAAATTTTACAGAATGCTGGAAATTGCAGAAATAAAAATCAGCAGTAATAAACAGCCATTAAAACACATTAAAACACTGATTTTTTTGTCAATGTGACCATGGAAAAACCCCCTACAACTCTTGGGGAAAACCAGTTTGAGAGCTCTTCTTTATTTCTGAAAAAAACCTTTTTACAGCAAGAAAATTTCAGCAAAAATTATAGCAAATTTTTTATTTTTTTTTTTCAGCAAGCAAACTTATATGTTTTCAACCCAACAGACCACCTGGAAACTTCTCATTTTTCAGCAAAAAAATCATCTTTTTTCTGCTTGTTCTTGCTGTTGTTCTGCTTGTCTTTCTGTTGTTCTGATTTTGCCGAAGAGCTGCCTGGTATGTGTGCCAAACTGCTGCCTCTTTCTCCTTCTTATCCAGAAATCTCCCTTGCTCTCTTGCTCTCCTTCTCCCAATCTTCTCATGAAAGAATGAATGATCTTTTCCTCCTTTTCCTCCTTTAATATAACTCCAAGTGACTTTTGGGTGATCTCTAAATCCAATGGTTGAAATAGATT
>APFE030933764.1:0-10595 GCA_000404065.3 Pinus taeda
AAATAGGTGGGGAGAGAGAGGGGGAGGGGAGAGTATGATTGGGACATGGGGGAGTTGGAATGTGATGGGGAGAGAGTGAGAGGGGCAGAGGGAGAGGGGGAAGGGGAGGGAGAGGGAGGGGGGAAGGGCAAGGGGAGAGAGACTAAATGAGAGATGAGGAGAGAGTGAGGGGTTAGGAAGTATAAGCGAGAGGGGGAGATGGAGATAGAGAGAAAGAGATGGAGAGGGAGGGAGAGGAGGAATGAGATGAGGAGAAAGGAATGCAAAAATTAACATTCAAAACTAATAATCTCAGTTTGTGCTATCAGATTGTTATGTATGTAACGAAAACATGAAAGAAGCATATTGTAATTAACATGCAGTCATGTGTATCCAACAAGTTCAGATTTAATGAAAATAGAAGATTTAAAATGAAAATAATGTGGGGTGGGTGGAGAGACGTAGAGGGGGCGGGTGGAGAAGGGAGGGAAGAGAGAAGAAGGAAGGGAGGGAGAGAAGGGAAGAGAGAGGATAGTGGAAGAGAGTTAAGGAGAGAGATAGATGAGAGGGGGAAGAGATCTAGATTCATATAAATGGTTATTCATATAACTATTTTCCCCAATATTAGTAAATAACTTAGGATGAAATGGGTTATTCAAATATAAATAATTTGAATTGGAATCTACTCATTGTTTAATAGTGGTGTCTCTTTTTCGAATAAGAGTTTTCAACAATTTAATTTAGATATCATAATAGTAGATGAATGATAGAGATTTAATCTCCATAAAATATCCTAGAATATGCATTGTAAGATAAACAAAGCAATAGTTGAAATTTATCTCAAAAGTGGTTGTGTCCTTTTTACTCTTTTAGTTAAATTGAGGAATTAAAAAAATTGTCATATGAACAACGTCATATGACATAAGAGAATTGGGTATGTGATATCGATAAAGTATGGTACTGGCTCATGGTATTGTAACAAAGTTTATTTACAAATTAAGAATCTCTATAATAAAATATGAGTAATGTGCTCCATGCTTTTAAAATGTATATATGTTTAACTTATATATTAATTATTTTTTATAATTAATAATATTTTATAAATTATTAATTTAATATATATCTATAATATATTATTATATATATATATATATATATATATAATATATATGTATTATATATAGATAACATAAAATGTATCATGAATGAGTTTTTCACAACTAAGGTAGTAAGAATCTATTTCTTACTGTTAATAGTAAACATACTGCCAAGTTAAAAGTTCCAGGCCATACTACATTATGTCTATACAGGAGGTGTATTATGTGTTTATTATAATATCATATGCATATATATTTGTGGTTATGTTTATGCAAGAAATGTATTGTGTTTATTATAATTTTAATATAAAGAAGAAATGCATTAATTGTTTTGAATCTATGATCTTTAAATCCCACACAAAATAATTAGTCTACACCTCATAGATCAAACAATAATTGCTTTTAGTGATCCAAAACAAATAACAATTTCAGCATTCCCAAAATAAATAACGAGTTCACTATTAATTTTACTCGATTCATCTCTTATTAAGATGGATTAGTTGGCAGAATAGGATGTTACCCCTTCTATTTGGTTTGAAATCCGGCATGGGGAAATCTTTGGCCCATTATAATAAAGCTCAAAGAGTAGGCTCCCCCATGTTAAATTTTAGGCTCTTTCTAAATTATAAATTCTTAATATATTTAGCTTATTCTTAATATATTTAGCTTACCGAATATACTCTTAATGTTAAAGAAACAATCCATAAATTTAATGTTACCCTTGAACTATGGTGAACGAAAAGTCATCTGCTCACTTCAGAGTTAACAAATATTAGGAAACCAAATCTGCGGTTTACTACTAAACTCAAGTTAACAAATATTAGGAAACCAAATCTAGGGTTTACTACTAAACTCCTCATGGAGGCCTTAAAAAGCAAGTTACATCAAAGTCAAATTGTCGGGGATCTAACCCGGGTCAGTGGCGTGACAGGCGGGAATAGTCACCACTATACTACAATGACAGTTATTAAATACAAATTACCTCACTTCTAAAGCCAAGGATATTCCATGCTATTTTAAAATTAAAATACCAACAGTCAAAAGTCATCTGCGCACTTCGGAGTTAACAAATATTAGGAAACCAAATCTGCGGTTTACTACTAAACTCGACTTCGGAGTTAAGAAATATTAGGAAACCAAATCTGCGGTTTACTACTAAACTCGAAGTTAACAAATATTAGGAAACCAAATCTAGGGTTTACTACTAAACTCCTCATGGACGCCTTAAAAAGCAAGTTACATCAAAGTCAAATTGTCGGGGATCGAACCCGGGTCACCTGCGTGAGAGGCGGGAATAGTCACCACTATACTACAACGACAGTGATTTTAAAATACAAACAATCAAAAGTCATCTGCTCACTTCGGAGTTAACAAATATTAGGAAACCAAATCTGCGGTTTACTACTAAACTCGAAGTTAACAAATATTAAACTAGAAGTTAACAAATATTAGGAAACCAAATCTAGGGTTTACTACTAAACTCCTCATGGACGCCTTAAAAAGAAAGTTACATCAAAGTCAAATTGTCGGGGATCGAACCCGGGTCACCTGCCTGAGAGGCGGGAATAGTCACCACTATACTACAACGAGAGTCATTAATCAAATCTAGGGTTTACTACTAAACTCCTCATGGAGGCCTTAAAAAGCAAGTTACATGACCCTACGTGAGAGGCAGGAATAGTCACCAGTATACTACAACGACAGTCATTAATCAAATCTAGGGTTTACTACTAAACTCCTCATGGAGGCCTTGGAATAGTCACCACTATACTACAACGACAGTCATTAATCAAATCTAGGGTTTACTACTAAACTCCTCATGGAGGCCTTAAGAAACAAGTTACATCAAAGTCAAATTGCCGAGGCAACGACTGTTATTAAATACAAATTACCTCACTTCTAAAGCCAAGGATATTCCATGCTACTTTAACAGGCAGGAATAGTCACCACTATACTACAAGAACTGTTATCTCACTTCTAAAGCCAAGGATATTCCATGCTACTTTAAAATTAAAATATGAACAGTCACTGTGGACTCAGATGGACCAGTATCAGTGTAGACATCGGACTGACTCAGATGCACCAGTATCATCGGAGACATCGGACTGACTCACATGCACCAGTATCAGTGTAGACATCGGAGACATCGGACTGACTCACATGCACCAGTATCAGTGTAGACATCGGACTCAGATGCACTGACTCAGATGCACCAGTATCATCGGAGACATCGGACTGACTCACATGCACCAGTATCAGTGTAGACAACGGAGACATCGGACTGACTCACATGCACCAGTATCAGTGTAGACATCGGACTCAGATGCACTGACTCAGATGCACCAGTATCATCGGAGACATCGGACTGACTCACATGCACTAGTATCAGTGTAGACATCGGAGACATCGGACTGACTCACATGCACCAGTATCAGTGTAGACATCGGACTCAGATGCACCAGTATCAGTGTAGACATCGAACTGATTATTGGAAGGAACTTGTAACCTCCTATTACTGCTATATTTCATCATGGCCCAGCTTATTATATATTTGCTCATCTCTTTCTATTATTATCGCTGAATTATTGTCACGGTTTTCGTGTGGGATAAAGTACGATACTCTTCCTGCCTCCCGAAATCTTACACTATCTTTGTTATTATAATTCTTTTTACCAAAGGTTTACAAGGTTATTATCTTTGTTATTATAATTCCACCAAAATTCCTTCGACAGTTTTATTTAATTGTTTAAAATCAGCGCGTTGTGGAGACCGACGACCCAATGATTGAATTGGGACGTTGAGTTACTAGTAACGTTGGTGAAAAAGCGATTAACGTATTCGGAAAAAGCTTTCCGTTGTGGTCTCACTCTATCTGTTAAGAAAAAGCTAACTTAATGATGTTGTGGTCCTCCCCCATTGTGGTCCTCACTCTATCCGTTGTGGTCCTCCAACATTCAAACCACACAGGAAATGCATATATCCGGTAGACGATTCCAGATGAGGCAAGCGCTGCAAATATATAGCCGTTCAAAGAACTTGGTAAATGGCTATATATATATCTTCACAATTTCATTTTACAACATTTTCATCCTCCTCTATCCATCTATGTTCAGTTGCCCCTTTTCAGTTTATATCTTGCTAATAATATACTGACAGGGACCTTCTCGGAAGCCATTGGCAATCTGACTCACTTGAACTACATAGATCTTAGTGGAAATCGCTTCACTAGGAACTGGCCTGAAGCCATTGGCAATTTGAATTCCCTCACGTTCTCAGATCTTTTTTCATTATTTTCAAATGTTTCGACAGTAGATTAAGTGAATTGACCGTGGAAACGATGTCGGAGGGCGGATACCTGAATCCATTACTAAATTGAGTAAATTGATTACCCTACGCCTTTTTTTCAATCGTCTCCGAGGCATACTCGATTCCATTATCAACTTGACTAAATTGACCTACCTCATACCTCATTTCATTAGCAACTTGAGTTACTTGACCTACTTATATCTTGAAAAAAACGCCTTCACCGGGAGCTTATCTGAAGTCATTGGTCATTGAAGTAGTTTGATCAAGTAAAATTTACCCTCAAATAGCCTTCTAGGAAAAATCCCGGAATCCATTGCCAATTTGAGTCAATTGCAGTACCTATATCTTGATAACAATAGCTTGACATGGAGCTTGCCTCAAGCAATTAGCAATTTGACCAACCTCGAACTGCTTCGCCCCGATAACAACAATGTCACCATTTAATTATTTAGTTATTAGGTAAGTTCATCATTTAGTTCAGTTCATCATTTAGTTTTATCTCACTTGATTAGGGAGGCAAGTTCGTTATTTACTTACGGAATTCTGTCATTGAGTTTGGTTCATTCCAGTTGTCAAGGAAGTTTTCAATATTTTCTTTGTTTTTTCTCTTTAATTTAGTATTTAGAATTATGAATTTAGGGTTTTTTTTTAATTTAGTATTTAAAATTATGAATTTAGTTATTATTTAGTATTTAAATCCCTCTCACATTTCATTTTAAATCACTAACTTCTTCGTATGCAGATATTCCCTATAGTACATTTCTTATCACTTATTTTCACTTCACATTCTACACTAAACTTTCACCTCTAGGTTTTCTTTAATTTGTAAATGATCCTTCATCTTGAACATGACACTCTCATCTTCTAGATTTTCTCTAATGAAATTATTTAATTATGATTTCAAAATAGTCAAATCACTTTCAAATGGGTTGAACAAGTGTTATGGAAACTATCTTCCTTCTTCCTTAAATTTAATTGTTATCACATTAATTTTGTAAATTATATCATACTTGTATGATTTTGCACTATAATATTGTATTAAAGTTTTTTCCTTAATGTATTATCATGTGTGCAGCATACTATATGTGGATATTATTTATAAATTGTGCATTTAATTAAGTTACAAGTTGTTAGGAACTGTTTGTATACTAACACTATAATTTCATTGTTGTATGGTGCAGAAAATCTATCAATATCAAGTTGCTAGTGAGTGGAAGACATTGGGTATTTTTATGTTTTGTAAAGTTGTAATTAAAACAATTAATATTTTTTTTTGTTTAGATGGGCCCATCAAAGAATGCACATGAACTCAAACTATCGTTAATAAAATGAGTAGGCTTTATTTTTTGTGGAGGGGATTTCAACCCCTCCGAAAGACTCTTAGGAATGTTAAATTGTAACCCTCCTTTGAGTTGTGTTCCTTGTGTTCATTGTTTTCATGACCTTTAGTTTATAGTAACTTCAATATGCTCAAACAAAAATATATTATAATCTTACTTTTAAAGTTTATTCACATAAATTATTTAACATTTTTTCAATGTTTTAAACATATTCCCCACATACACAAAAAAAATCACTCTTATTCACATAGATTATTTAACATTTTTAAAAATTTTAAACATCTTCCCCATATACACATAAATGACAAAATCACTCTTATACACACACATATTAATTTATATTTTTTTTATTCTCATTTTTTTGTTTTTGTTTTTTATTTTTCACTTTTTAATTTGTTTAATTATATTTTTTTCTTATAAATATGTTTTTAGGATATTTATATTATATATTTTCCTTGTATAAAATATATATTATTTAATAATTACACTTATATTTTTATAAAAATAAATATTATTTAATAATTAAATTGATATTTTTATAGATTTAAATTAAATACGAATATATTGTTTCGAGTTTTTGTAAATATTTAAATGTTTTTATTATTTATTTACATAAACTTATTATATCTAAATATTTGTGTATTGGTTTTATGATTTATATATACTAAATATATTTATGGATGCTTTTATATATACATCTATATATGAATGAATGTATCTGGATTATAATGTATGTTTTGGATTCTATTTTTTATATGTATATGAATGCATTATTTTGAGAATTGAAGAAGTGTTTTTATTAGTCGCATTTCAATAATTAGAATTTATTTGTGAAGGTTTTTAGTTTGATATGTATCAATGAATAGGATATGTACTTCTATATTGTGTGTGTGAATGTATTATTCAAAGTATTTGTATTACGTTTATGTACTTTTTTGGAGTGTTTATTCTTCTATGTTTATGAATGTCTCATTTTGCATGTTTTTTAGTATTCTTTCATTGTTTCTTTGTATCTATATGAGTGTAATGTCTCAATATTCCTTGAGTGTTAGAGTGGTGGTTTCATTGTTTGTGTGTATACAAGTATATTTTTATGAATAGTTGTTTGTATTATTTTGAGAGTTTTTCCACATTCCTTCATTATTTGCTTGTGTTTGTATTTTTTTAAGTATTCTTGTGTATGGATATTGTTTACTTTTATGTGTATGAATTTATTATTTGTTGTATTTGTATATATATTATTTAGTTGTATTCTCGATATGTGTATGAATATATTCTTTGCTATACTTGTGTGTATATTATTTATTTATATTCTTTATATGTGTATGAATCTATTCTTCAGCTACATTTATATGTGTCTTGTTTACTTGTATTCTTTCTCTGTGTATAAATGTATTCTTTATGTGTGTATGAATCTATTCTTTGCAATATTTGTATGTGTCTTTCTTACTTGTATTCTTTTTATTTGTATGAATGTATTCTGTATGTGTGTATGAATCTATTCTTTGCTACATTTATGTATCTTGTTTACTTGTATTCTTTGTATGTGTATAAATGCATTCTTTATGTGTATGAATCTATAATTTGCAACATTTGTATGTGCCTTGTTTACTTGTATTCTTTGTATGTGTATGAATGTATTCTTTATGTGTATATGAATGTATTAGTTGCTACATTTGCATGTGTCTTGTTTACTTGTATTCTTTGGTTGTGTATCAATGTATTCTTATGTGTGTATGAATCTATTCATTGCTACATTTGTATGTGTCTTAGTTAATTGTATTCTTTGTGTGTATGAATCTATTATTTGCTACATTTGTGTGTGTCTTGTTTAATTGTATTATTTGTATGTGTATGAAAGTATTCTTTGTGTGTAGGAATCTATTCTTTGCTATATTGTATGTGCCTTGTTTAATTGTATTCTTTGTATGTGTATGAATGCATTCTTTATGCGTGTTTGAATCATTCTTTGTTATATTTGTATATGTATTATTTACTTATAGATATATGAGTATAATTTGCGTGAATATAATTTTTAAATATTTTTTTCTACGATTATAAATATACTCTAATTATTTCTGTATATAAATATATTATTTAGAATATTAAATTACAAATAAGTTATTATTATTATTTTATTATTATTATTATCAATTTTTTATTATTTAGCTATCAATAATAGTTAGATGAATGATAGAGATTTAATCTCCATAAAATATCCTAGAATATGCATGGTAAGATAAACAAAGCAATAGTTGAAATTTATGTCCAAAGTGGTTGTGTCCTTCTTACTCTTTTAGTTAAATTGAGTAATTAAAAAAATTGTCATATGAACAACGTCATATGACATAAGAGAATTGGGTATGTGGTATCGATAAAGTATGGTAATGGCTCATGGTATTGTAACAAAATTTATTTACAAATTAAGAATCTCTATAATAAAATATGCGTAACGTGTTCCATACTTTTAAAATGTATATATGTTTAACTTATATATTAATTATTTTTATAATTAATAATATTTTAATAAATTATAATTATAATTAATATATATAATTATATATATATAATATATATATATATATATATATATATATATATATAACATAAAATGTATCATGAATGACTTTTTCACAACTAAGATAGTAAGAATCTATTTCTTAATGTTAATAGTAAACATACTCCCAAGTTAAAAGTTCGAGGCCATACTACATTATGTCTATAGAGGAGGTGTATTATGTGTTTATTATAATATCAGATGCATATATATTTGTGGTTATGTTTATGCAAGAAATGTATTGTATTTATTATAATTTTAATATAAAGAAGAAATGCATTAATTGTTTTGAATCTATGGTCTTTAAATCCCACACAAAATAATTAGTCTACACCTCATAGATCAAACAATAATTGCTTTTAGTGATCCAAAACAAATAACAATTTCAGCATTCCCAAAACAAATAACGACTTTACTATTAATTTTACTCGATTCATCTCTTATTAAGATGGATTAGTTGGCACAATACGATGTCACCCATTCTATTTGGTTTGAAATCCCGCATGGGGAAATCTTTGGCCCATTATAATAAAGCTCAAAGAGTAGGCTCCCCCATGTTAAATTTTAGACTCTTGATAAATTATAAATTCTTAATATATTTATCTTATTCTTAATATATTTAGCTTACCGAATATACTCTTAATGTTAAAGAAACAATCCATAAATTTAATGTTAAATTAGGTTTAAATTACTGTATTGTATTGCCAATTCACCATTAAAATAAAGAAGTAAAATAAATTTACATGTTGCAATAATAAAAACACGTAGGAATCAACATCAACCTCCCATTGTAGGCCTTAAAGTGCAAATTTAAATTAATTAAACCCTTGAACTATGGTGAAGGAAAAGTCATCTGCTCACTTCAGAGTTAACAAATATTAGGAAACCAAATCTAGGGTTTACTACTAAACTCCTCATGGAGGCCTTAAAAAGCAAGTTACATCAAAGTCAAATGTTCGGGGATCTTACCCGGGTGGAGTTAACAAATATTAGGAAACCAAATCTGCCGTTTACTACTAAACGCGAAGTTAACAAATATTAGGAAACCAAATCTAGGGTTTACTACTAAACTCCTCATGGACACCTTAAAAAGCAAGTTACATCAAAGTCAAATTGCCGGGGATTGAACCCGGGTCACGAGGCGGGAATAGTCACCACTATACTACAACGACAGTGATTTTAAAATACGAACAGTCAAAAGTCATCTGCTCACTTCAGAGTTAACAAATCCTTAAAAAGCAAGTTACATCAAAGTCAAATTGACGGGGATCGAACCCGGGTCACCTGTGTGAGAGGCGGGAATAGTCACCACTATACTACAACGACAGTCATTAATCAAATCTAGGGTTTACTACTACACTCCTCATGGAGGCCTTAAAAAGCAAGTTACATGACCCTTTGTGAGAGGCGGGAATAGTCAACACTATTGAGAGGCGGGAATAGTCACCACTATACTACAACGACAGTCATTAATCAAATCTAGGGTTTACTACTAAACTCCTCATGGAGGCCTTGGAATAGTCACCACTATACTACAACAACAGTCATTAATCAAATCTAGGGTTTACTACTAAACTCCTCATGGAGGCCTTAAAAAGCAAGTTACATCAAAGTCAAATTGCCTGTGAGAGGCGGGAATAGTCACCACTATACTACAACGACACTCATTAATCAAATCTAGGGTTTACTACTAAACTCCTCATGGAGGCCTTAAAAAGCAAGTTACATGACCCTCCGTGAGAGGCGGGAATAGTCACCACTATTGGGAGGCGGGAATAGTCACCACTATACTACAACGACAGTCATTAATCAAATCTAGGGTTTACTACTAAACTCCTCATGGAGGCCTTGGAATAGTCACCACTATACTACAACGACAGTCATTAATCAAATCTAGGGTTTACTACTAAACTCCTCATGGAGGCCTTAAAAAGCAAGTTACATCAAAGTGAAATTGCCATCAAAGTCAAATTACCGGGGTCACGTGCTTGACGGAATAGTCACCACTATACTACAACGACAATTATTAAATACAAATTACCTCACTTCTAAGATGCATCTGAGCAAGTTACATCAAAGTCAAATTGCCGGGTCGTGACGGAATAGTCACCACTATACACTGTGGACTCAGACCGTCAACCACTATACTACAATGACAATTATTAAATACAACCACTATACTACAATGACAATTATTAAATACAAATGAATAGTCACCACTATACTACAATGACAGTTATTAAATACAAATTACCTCACTTCTAAAACCAAAGATATTCCATGCTAAGCCAAGAATATTCCATGCTATTTTAAAAT
>APFE030933774.1:3042-31269 GCA_000404065.3 Pinus taeda
AAAAAAAAAAAAAAAAAAAAAAAAATTATATATGAATCTTTGGCCATAGGTGAACTATGGTTTTGAGTGATAACAGAGTCAATAAATCCCATAAGCAATTATCCACATTAATAAAAATTGTAAGTGGTTGACCCTCATTATAGAAAGGGACCACAATTAGTTATAAATGGGCCATAGTTAATAAATAAAGTGGTTAACCCATATTATGCAAGGGACCACTAGATGTTATAAAGCTATAAATAGTCGTACATAGAAAGGGAAGAATCATTAAGTCTGATTGTAATTGAGCTCTTCTCTATTGGATTTTCCCCCCTTGAAAATGCAAGTGAATATCATATTCTAATTCTAAATAATAAAATATCCTTGCATCTTGTCTCATTTCATTTAATTTTCTATGTTTCAGGCCATATTGTTTCAAATTTCTAGTAGTCTAGTTTTCTCGTAGGTCAAGTGCATAACACCTGGTTAGTAATTTCTTGTCAAAATAGCTAAGCTCATAAGATTGCAATTAATGACGACCTATATCCCTATTGAATTTAAAACAATTGGGTACAAATATTAAAAATTAAGTGTGGCCACCTAAGCAAAGGATGAGCTAGTTTCATAGGACATGTTAGCTTTGGTTAACAAGCAACAAGAAATCGAGAAAGGAAAAGGAGAGACACTCTCACAAGCACACATGGGTGACAAGAAGATATGAAGATGGTGAGTGCAAGGGACACACTCAATAAAACACAAGAATACCCAAGCATGGTGATAGTGTGGTAGTAAGAAATATTGTGCATTAGTAGTGTGTGGAAATCACTTGAAGAATCTCAGAATAAGCTCAAGCTTGGGAGCTAATTTAGGGACATTTAATAAAGGAAAATTTGTGGTGTTGAGAAGGTAGAGAAGTAGTGGAATTTGGACTCCCTCTTAGCAAGTGGAGACACAGGTTACTCGGGGACTTCTCTTGGTGTTTCCATAGGTGGATACCATGAAGGTGCACTTTGCATTCTCATGAAAGTCATTAGGTAGAAGCATGGTGTGCTTTGGATTTGCGTTGGATTTTAAGTGGAGGCAATGTGGACTCTTGATTCTTGTAGTTTAAATTGAATGGATACTTCATGGGCTCTAGATTCATATAGTGATTTTTGGGTGTAGCATTGTGTGCTCTATATTCTATAATTGTTTGTTTTGGTGGAGACATTGTGCTATCTAGACTCCTAGGTGTCAGGTGGAGGTATTTTTTGCTTTGGATTTCCATGTGTGTGTGACTTGATTGGTGTCAATGTCCATTGTGTTAGGGTCCTATAATTTATAGGATCAATTGATGATTATCGGTTGATTTTATAATACGAGATGTTGTAATTAATGATTTCATTCTGCGAATTATTTTCAAAAGTTCAAAAGAAGAAAAAGAAAAGTAAAATATATATGATAAAGAAAAATAGAAAAAAAAAAAGAGAAAAGAAGAAAAATAAAATAGGGGATAATTAAAAAAAATGATATATGTGGTCAAAAATAGAAAAATCAAAAGAAAAAAAAATTTAAAAAAATAAATAAAAAAATAAGCCCAAATAAGTGAGCTAACTAAAATGCCAACTTAATTATAAAAATGTAAATTTTATTAAGGTTTAAAACCTTAGTATCTATTATTTTTTCATTTTTTATGTATTTGATAAAACATAATATGACAAAAGCCATTTTTTCATTTTGAAAATAAAAACTCATGCAAGTATTAACGGAGGGAAATACTTACTACTACCCAAATCTACGAGGAGGGTTGTTTTCAACCCCCCCCCCCCCCCCCCCCCCCCCCCGCACTCCCAACAAATTTAAAGGGGGGGGGGGAGGGGGGAGTAAAAATTGTTTACGCCCAAAACCCTGGTCTAATCCTGACAAAACACCTGGGGTATTCTGGGTCCCCTATCTATTCCTCTTACCCTCCTATAGCCCCCCCCTCCCCCCCCAAAAAAAAAATACCACCTCCTCTCTCCTGCTAATGGCTTTTCCCTCCACCACTCGCCTTCTGTGATGTGTCTCCCCCTTTGCCACTCATATCCTGACACATGCTCTTTTCCCCACACCACTCCACCTCTGCCACCTATCCTACCACATCACTCCCCTCAATGCCATTTCCCATTCAATGTTCAAATCTCCCATCAATTGCTAGTTGAATGTTATGTTATTAAATTTCGGTGCCCTAACTGTTTTACAAATAAATCCTTTTCACTCCATAGTCATTAATGAAGCCGTTATGCAATCATTTTCACCGTTATAAAAGATCCTTTGGGGCCAATACTTGCTTCCCTTTTTCTTTCCATTGATTATGCAGGATGAAGGGCGAAACTACTACCAATTGCTAATTTTTAACATCGAATTCCTTGTGCACAGTCAACAGTGTTTAAAGATAATCATGGCCTCCAATATTTCTTTTATCTAGCATTATCCTTTTGTTCCCTATTTTTCATTTTTGAAAATGTCAAATAGTAAAGGAAAATGAAAGATCACAATTAAATCCCCTTATTCCCCCAATCCCAGATTTTGATAAACCCCCCTTAATAGACACCTTGTATAAAATTGTAGAGACCCAGTCATAATTTGATCTCTATGAGCTCCATAATTGGGGAAAGAAAAAATACTTAGAAAAAAGTGTCGAACTAAGGGTCTGAACTAAGGGTCTGGGAATCCTTTCTCACACCAATTACTTTCCCCTAGATTTACTTTTTTCTCGAATTCTTTGTTTGGTGCCACCTTAGATATTTGTCGAGTCAAAGAGTTGTCATTTCCCATGACTATGAGGTCATTTTTTCCATTTCTGCTAAAAGCATCTTCCAGGCATTGCAAATTGACTATCAGACTTCTCAACATCCTTTTTCTATTGATATTTTAATGGAATTATATAAAAAAACTAACATTCCCTTAGAGAGCCCATATTTTCAAGTATTTTCTTCCAGAAAATTTCGAATTATCTAGGACCAATACTCCATATCCAGTTTCAATGTTTCTTGAAATGTCCAAACAAGTAATCTCCATGGTAACTTGACTACTTGGGTACCATAATGACCAGTGGGTAGATGAGATAGTGTTAAGTTTTTTTTATCTATTTTTGCAGTTGTAAAATATCCCCCCATCATTTTCAATTATAGTGGGCTTTTGGCCAACTCCATCCATGATCAGTTTCTCAATTTCAAAGCAAAAGGTGTCTTTAAGTATTAGTTGGTCCTAGTTTACCATATGCTATTTTACAATTCATACAAATTTAAGTTCCCTTTAGAAAAGATAGATAGCGAAGGTAACCCCTAGTTAGTCATTCACTGGACTTCTCTGGTTCAAAAACACTCGGAGGAATATTCTTATACTGATTACGTAGATAAATTTTTGTATACCTCACTATGTTTTCTGAGCAATGGTGTGAGCCCAAGGATTTCACTAGAAATAAAGAAATTTTTTCATTTATCAAATCAAGCTAAAGTGGGAGAATGGTATTTATACCAGAGCTACACTGAGATCAGAGTTTATGGATAAGAATTTCTTCCTTACATATTGCCATTTTTTTGTACCTATTAGGATATTTGTATTAGAATACACAAGGAAAATGCTTAATATGGATGAGTTGAATTTTTTATCCTACAAGAAGAAAGAACAGTTCAAGCTGAAAGCTCACATAGGGCCCTACATCATCAACACCAAAGCTAAAACAAAGGAAGTAGATCCTATCTTGAGTCAGATGAAATTCAAACTGAGTTTCTCTTAGTCCTATAATCCCCTGGGAATTATTTCAAAGCCCAGGTTAGAATAGAAGAGTACCTCTTAAGCACACACACCAAGGCCTGAAATTGAATAATATGAAAACCAAGGGGAATGGGAAGAGAGTACTCTACAAGAAGCTGAAGAAAAACTTGTCAGTCAATCATCTACGTATACACCAATTCCTAAAGAGAAGGGGCTAAAAAGGGAAAGAGAATCTATGTCCCATACTGATTTAGAAAATCTAGATGCATAATTTATTTATTTTTAAGGAAAAAGAAGGAACCAAATACTACTAAAAAATTAGATTCTCCAATTAATCCTCTGTTTAGGAATCAAATAATTACTATTCAAGATGAAACTCCAGAGGGAGGGGACACACAGTAGCAAACCACAGTGATTTTATCAGGGAACCTTATCACTCCTTTTACTCAAGTAGAAGAAACAATAAAATCACCTACTGTACAAGCAACATTCTAGTCTCCAGTATCATCTAGCTCACATATTTCAAATTAGTAAAGTATCTTCTAAAGATACAAGGAGATAAAATTAAAGAATGATGCTTTGAAGGCTTCCACCTACTCTGAATTTTGGAAGCATACCACTAAGACACAATAGAGATTACTTTCTACATTTGATTCAAAGAAAGGATAGTTCGAGATGGCCTTCATGGAATGCCTAGTGTCAGTTCCCAGGAGTTTTGAAGACTATAAAGCCTCCATTTTCTCAATAGATACCAGGAAAATACATGAAATCGATCAAATCGGTTACATAAGAAGACAGGGGAGCTAAATTATTCACACTTACTATTTCAACAATGAATGCTTCAGAGTTACAGTCATCTTTGAATAACATGAATTCTTAGTTAAAGATTTATAAGATGTCTTCTTTTGCTAATGAAAACATGATAAAATCTATGGAAGATTTGATCATAAAGATAGGACATGACCCTAAGGATATCAAAGTGCTAGAAGATATCATAAGGAGCAAGGAGGCAGACATTCAAACATTGAGGAAGAAACTAAAGCTACCCTCCATAGAACATCCTCAAGAAAAATAAGTTGCCAATATAGAAATGGAGAAAGTAAAATTATCTACTATAGTGGTTGAGCAGAATTCACATATACAAAAGATGGAGCAAGGCATGGAAGCACTGTTGAAAGAAAAAGAATAGTGGGAATAAGCATCAGCATCTACATCAGGCATAGGTATAGTTGTAGAGACTTCAGCAAAAACCACAGTTTCAAAATCCACAGAAGAGCTTACTAGAGCTTTGGATGAATTAACAGTAGTTCAGGTTGAGAAAGACAGATTGTCAGCAACATTGGCCAAGATGAAGGAGAGTAATCTTAAAATTGACAATACATAATTGTTAGAACTCCAAAAAAACTACAAACTCATCCAACAGATACAAAAATATGAAGACCAATCCTTTGTCATTCAGATGTTGGCAGAAACTAAGAACGTCATTTTCCAGAATATAAATGCCAACATAACATACATGTGGCCTTCAATTTAGATTACTTTTGAGCAGGAAGAACTTGTGCACAGAGTCAATACACCAATAGAAAATACAAATATAGATTTGGAGCATAGACCAGAGGAACCACAAAATATTATGAAGGCTCTAAATTCCAAAACCAAGGAGGAAATAGAAGACTTCAATATTCCAAACAGAACAACAATGGTCATGGAGGTCAAGAGGATTTTGACAAAGAAGAATTTGGTGATATAGTTGGAAAATAAATGTAAATACCTTGAGTTATAGGTTATAATATTCAACAAGAAATTTACATTGTTGCAGGAAAAAGACTTTCCTACTGTCAGAAATTCTAATGGAAAATTGATCCCATTAGAAAACTACCAAGAACGACTATGAAACATAGGTGTTGATGCTTCCAAGTTTATAAAATCTAAAGGAGTTATGAGTGGAGAAACATTCATACAGGGGGTCCAGTTTGATTTGAATATCCAACATGATATCCACCACCTTTTTGTAAATAAACCCACTTTTGACACTTATAACAAAGTGGATGAAAGATTCAAAAATTTTGTTATGTTTTCTATTCCAAGTGAAGAAAGGTGGGACCGACTGTTAGAATTGATCAAGTGAAGTGTAACTAAAGCCACATAATTTTCAGCATAATAGGAACAACCTTTGCAGGGAAGTAGAAATAGTCATCAACAAACTCCTGGATAGCCTCAACAATGTGGCAAGTTTTCAACAAATTTTCCTATTTTCTCTTCTTCTATGTCTAAAAATATTTCTACCTAAAACCAATATTATTTTGTAAATATATTTTCTTTTGAAATCTGATCTAAGATGAAATAGTTTTCTATAAATATTTAGAAATAAGGCTTAGAAAAGGTTGTAACTTATAGAAAGAAAGGAGACCTTTTGATGTAAGTTCTGCATGTACTGAAGTGATCAATTTCATTAATACAGAAACTTTGTTCCAGGATTCCTATGTCAGGAAATTGGTGATGTCTCCTCTCATGTGAACTTGTTATTTTCCTATTTTTTCATATGTTTTTTCTATCTATATTGTTTAAAGAAGATTAAGGGTTGAATTTGTTTAAATACACTCTGCACTAGCTTATAAAAAATATTTATGTTTTCACTCTTACATTAAGTATATAATTCATCCTAGCATGCTCTATATTTAACTAAATATAAATATTTTCATCCCATTCACTCCACAAATTCTCTAAATATATAAAATATTTCCTACCTTTCCCTGTTACATATGTTCTACCATTTTTTTATTTGATCACCCAAGACATATTGAATCCATGCCCAATGAAATTTCCTTGTAGTTTTCAACCAAATATTTGAAAAAAAACCGAAACTCGGAACTCAATAACTAGCCTAATATCTTAAAACAACAAATATAAATAATATAAAGAGATCCTTCTGTAAAGCTCGAAGGGCTATATCCCAACTTCCAAAGCGGTTTTGTGGTTACCTATAGGTTTCTTTCCACAGATTTGGGAATGACGGAGTGATAACATTCTGGAGACCATAATGGGGATGAACAAATATGATATAAATTGTGTTTTCCCTTGGTAAATATTACTTTCAAAAATCAAAGCTATTTCTAATGTGCGACTGTGAAATACATGCTATTAAGGCTGGATTTTCCACCAACATTTTGTACATATTTCTATTTGTGAATAATATATTGAAGATCTAGCTCCTAAAAAGGTATACATTAGAGCCCATCCAGATCCTAAACCACTTAAAATAGTAGATACTCCTGAGAAACTTGTCAAGAAAAAGAGTTTTTCTGAGAGTCAAGCCAGTAATAATCCACTACCTAGAGTTAATTATCTCCATGAAAGCTTCATTATTGTAAGGGATATTGAATTTGATTCACCTTTTGAGTATAACATTTTTCATACCAAATCAAAAATCTTTGTTCCTGAGATAGTTTTTCATGAAATTATTTTAAAACCTTTTATCCCAAAACCTTAAACTATCAATCCAAATTCAGATGAAGATGTTATAAAACAGTTTAAGAAGCTTGAAGTTTTGGTGACTGAAATAAACTAGGCTGCACAAAAAACATTTACAGATCAATCAACTAAATATTCTTCTTCTTTTTCTTCATCTCCATCCCCTCTAGTGGTTTCTTCTATTATTACAACCCCTCTAGTAGTTTCCCTCAATACCGCTACCCCTATTTCACCTACCATCCCTACTACTATTACACCAACTCAATAAAGTATAATCCCACCTCCTTTAATACCCTTAATATCCGCACCTACTATAATTTCATCTTCTTCCCATTCCCATTTACTAGTCATGGCAGCTCATTATTCCGCCCTTGTCCTACCTAGACAACTTAGTTTCATGCAATAGGATTATCATATATGAATCCCTCAATTTGATTACACAAGGCCAATCACGACAAAACAACACATTGACAGAATGAATGCTTATATAGATTTGCAAGAAGTTGATAAGATGATGTGAAAATGAGACTATTTGCACAAAGTTTGATAGGATAAGCTAAGAAATGGTTTAGGGCATTTCCAACAGCTAGTATCCCAGATCTCACACAATTTCACCAAATTTTCCTCACACAATGGGAAGTAAAGAAGAATCCTCTCCAAATATTGGCTTAATATGAGATTATAAAGAGAGCCCCTAGTCAAACAATCCAAGACTACTGCATTAGATTCAAAAATATTTACAATTCTATTCCAACTGCAATACAATGCCCACTATGACTAACTCTGATCAAATTTCCAGATGGTTTTGATCTAGATATGTCTTATCAACCGAGGGAGAGAAATCCTGCTACCCTGGAGGAAATGCAAAAGAATGTAGTCAGTGTGGAAGCCAATTTATTGGTAAAGAGAGTTAGCTTAAAGGTTGAGAGAAGAGTTACTATTAAAGAAGAACCTTGTTCTTCTTCATCGTATGCTAAGTTGGATACCTTAGTCAAAACCATGGAAATAATGATGGATAAAATAAGTATATCTGGCAGGGCTCGTCCAAGGGAAAAACAAGGAGGTTCTCAAATTATAAATCCTAATTTTAGGAGAAATCCACCCCATATCAAACAGAGAGAACATAAAGGCCCAGTTGATTAGTAGTAGATTAGACTTTGATTCCAAGAAAATTATGTAGATGAAGATGCTGAGTTACCAAAGGATCCCAAGAAAATCAAATAAAATTATTTGGGGAAGGATAAATTGATAATATTTTTTTCACAAAGGAGGAGCAGGATCTATCTTTGTTATCATAACAAGAAGTCATCCCTGCAGGGACAAATGATTATAGAAAGGGATACCAAAATGCTACCATGGTGGTGCATAAGTAGTACAATTTGAGAAGTAAAAGCATTGGCGGAAATCCTCCCAAGAAGATTCAAAGTGACACCATTTCTACCAGCCATGCTAAGGATTATTCTCAGAAGGAAACTTCTCCATAACAATATGTTACTGTCAAAGAAATAGACAAACCTCAAACATCTTTGAATATTGAAAATGAATAAGCCAAGGTGAAAATTTCTATTCCTCTAACATAATTGATTAATGTGAATGCATATAGATCTCAAGGTATGAAGGCTTTGAATATAGGAGAAGGAACAAACACAGTCAACCTAAATGATCACCAACATGAATTATTGTTTGGGCTTGAATTTGAAGGGAAGTCTTAGGATGGTAGTGTTCCTTCCTTCTATATTAGTTTGAATATTCATGACAAAAATTTTCATAATGCTATGCCTGATTCGGGTGCCTCTCACAATCTTATGCCTAGAGCCATCATGAAAAATATAGGATTAGACATAACAAGACCCCACAAAAATTTATATTCTTTTTATTCTAGAAAAGTCAGATGCTTAGGTCTCATCAAATATATATGTGTTACTCTAGCCCAAATCCCAACAAAGAGTGTCGTAATGGAAATTGTAGTGGCATACATACCTCCCAAGTATGGAATGTTTCTATCAACATCATGGGGATAAAAAGTATAGGGTACTTTGTAGATGGACATGACATATGCCACCATTTCTATTTTTGGTCAGTAGGGAAGGTTATACAACGAAACATTAATGAGGTATATGGTTAGTAACCAAGAAAATCCAAATAATTACCCCTTGTATTCTGTGTGTTTTGATATGGATTCCTTCCTCCTATATAATGACATATGTGCAGAAAAAGAGGTATAAAACCTATACACTAAATGGAGCAAAACTGAGTAGATAAATTAGATGCTGGGAAACAATATGAAGAGGGTGAAGCCCTTTGGAACATGGATTTTGATGGGCCAGTGAGTCCAAGGAGTAGGGGTAGGTGTTTAGATCTTAAACTCACAAACATGTGTAGCAAAGGGACATTCTTACAGGCTAAATTTCCATTATACAAATAGTATAGTTGAATACGAAGCGTTGATTTTAGGACTGCAACCTTTAAATAGGTTGGAAGCTAAAAAGATTTATGTACATATTTATTATAAACTCATCCTAAACCAAATCAAATGTCAGTACTTGGCTAAACACCCTATATTGGGAGACTACAAAAATGCAATATTAGATTTTGTGCACCGTTTCCCAGAATATCAATTGTCTCTGATTCTCAGAGGTCAAAACATATTAATTGATGCATTGGCTACTTCTTCTAGTACTTGTAAGATGCCTTTCCATCCCAATAGAAAACATGAGTTTGAAGTGAAACTCAAGCCAATTGTCCCAGACAATGTTAGATATTGAAAGGTTTTTTGTAGTGATTAGCATATAGAAAGTTTTTTGGACACCTTTGTGAGGTTAATGTTAACGTGGCATCTATGTGACACATGGTGGATATTTTTGGTGCTACTTGGCTTGGGGTTTCCATGTGGTACTAACATGGAGTTAACATGGCTAAATGACATGTCATCATGGACTACAAATCCCCAAAAATGTTTTGCAGTGCATCTCATAGGCATGAGGCAAGTTGATGGAATCCGTGGAGGAGACAGAAACCATGGGACAAAGACCATCCCTATTACTTAATGTAAAAATGTTTTTTGTGTTGTGGGTGTCTAGGAGTAGAATTCTCTTATAGGTTGGAGCGATGGTGCGATGGCATGGTAGCACTATGGCGCTATGATGTTGCATGCACTATGTTGTACATGGTGTGAGGTGCTAGTGACATGTGGGTATCATGAGGTGGACCCTTAGTAATGTGGTAGGGGTTATGGGCTCCAAAGTTCAATTGGGAAAATTTCCAACCTAGAGGCCAGATTGAGGAAAAACTTATATTGTCATATATATCTCAATGAGATGAAAGAGATGGTGTTCTCCAAAGTTAATTATGATAACTTTTGAAAATGAAGAAATTGTTTAATCCATTTCGATAATGAGACCATGGAAGTTGTGTTAGTTTAAAGTAACACTTCTCGTTCAACTTGGACTACTCTAATGGGGTCGGAGGGAGTATTACAAACTAGTATCAGAGCATCTAGGTTCAACACTTGGACTGGATGGGCTCACGAATAGATGAAATGAAAAGAGAAGGTTCTACACTAGACCTTTGGAGACAATATTTGGAGTTCTAACACAAAGTATTAGAGTGCCCAAGTTCAACACTTAGAATAAATTGGATTAGAAGGATAAAACATATAATTTTGTTACAAAGCATGGTGTTTTATAGTGATTTTTGTTATGTGTAAATGTGTGTTGCTTGAAGCATTTTGAATATGATTTTACACTAACTTGAAGTTGATTTTTCAAATAAACTTGCATCCATATGCTTATTCCATACTTTCTATGGTGATGGTAAATATAATTATTTTATATTTTTGGCTAATAGTTATGTGTGTAACAACACATAATAAAAACACATGGGAACAATAAACAGGAAAACAATAATGAATGGTAGAATGGAATAGTACAACATTGATAAATCCCAACATGGTTGTGAAGAAAAGTTAGTGGAAAAGGAGAAAGGAAGGATCACCTAATTGGATGGACACCCATAGAAGTATAAGAGTTGAATTGAGAAGTTATAATGTATACAATGAAATGATTTTCATGGTTTAGGAGAAACAAGTAGAAGTAAATGAAAATATACTACGATCTTTTTCATATTTGCAAAGGCGGGGTCAACTTGATCTATGTGCGAGCTACCTAGGATAAGATAAAGGAAAGAAAAGTCTATAGAGACTTGCAAGGCATTAACTGAGGGCTAATGTCATAGAAGGTAGCAAGTCTAAGAAAAGGCATAGTTATACAAGTGAAGATAGTGAGAGGTGAAACTTTGTTAAGTACTCTAGAGAGGAGGTTAGGTAATCATGAGAAGTTGTTTAGTGCTATAACTAAAAGATATTAAAAATAGAAAAGGAAAGGAAAAGACTTAATGTTAGAAGAATTTAAAAGGGAAAAACCCCCTACATTTTATGTAGACAAATAGATGATAGGGATAAATAAGTATTTCACTATAAATCATTACTTTGAGAATATGAAAGAAAGGTTATCCATATTCACCCTGAAAGCAAATGCTAACACCTGGTGGGAATATTTGAGGAATGTAAAGGATATCATAGATAAATATTTGTCCTAGAGGAGATTTGAGAAGTATTTATGCGAAAAGTAACTATCTAAATAGTATTATGATAGAAAGGCCAAGGAATTCTATGATAAAAAACTTAGGAAGCTTACAGATGATGAATATACAATCATATTTTTGGATTTGCTAAGATATTTTCCTTACATAAAGGATGAGAAGAAAAATATTCAAAGATATCTTAGTGGAATGTCTTAGCTATTTAGGGTCAAAATAGAATTTGGTGAGCCTAAAATAGTGGATGATTCCATAGGGAAAATGAAGTATTTCTATGATAAATCCAAGAACAAACCTGAGTTCGAGGATGATTGGAAAAAGAGGGGAAAAACTAGTTTTAAAGGGAAAGGACAAAAGTTTTCAAGAAAAAAACCTAGGACAAGGAAGTGTGAAGTATTCCACTTCCACCAGGGATGGGTGTCAATAGAAAAACACTACTACTGATAAGGATTGATTGTTGAAGTTGAGAGGATGAAAAGAGGACCTATGCAGTGTTGGAATTATGGAGAAAACCATCAACAGAGACATTTTCTTTGGCAACAACATAATTGTCCAAGACTATACAATGTACAAAAGTAGAGACTATGAAGGATATGGCTCAAAGTGTACCACAAATTTATGCTACATTGGACAATAAGTAGTCCAATCGCTAAGCATACATGATGGAAATAGAAGGTATGATCAATACGTATTAAGTGTCAAGTTTTATATACCCACATTATAATTTTAGCTACGTTGGCTCTAATATTGCAAAGAGATGTGCATTATTTAAAATATCTTAGGAAAGGTCATGGTTGGTGTAGCTAAAAATATGGAAAAATAGGTGAGTTGAAAGTGTGGTGAGGTCACACCCAACAATAATAAATGGTGTACCCACACACATAGACTTGAACTTATTACCATTGGATTCATACGACGTGCTGGTTGGCATGGATTGGCAGGTATGCCATAAGAAAAAAACTATTTATTTAGTAAATCAATCAAACGCTTCTGCAACAAAGGGGAAAAGGTGATTCTACAAGGAAAAATGAATATAATGATAGTTCAGCCATTATCAGTGCTACAATTGAAGTGGTGCACCTAGAAGGGATGTTAACTGTATGTTGCCTAAGGAGCATATGATCTTAAAGAAAATTGAGGATGTATTTCATGAAGCAATCCCAAGACTACCACCAACAAGGGAAATTTATTTCTCAGTAGAATTGTTTCCAGAAACAACGCTAGTGTCAAGGGCCCCATATTGCATGAGTATATCGGATCTAGTGGAATTAAAATTACAACTAAAAGAAATATTAGACAAGGGATACATTAGACCTAGTGTATCACCCTATAGTGCACATGTATTATTTATAAAGAAAAAGGATGAAAATTTTAGACTTTGTATTAACTATATACAACTCAATAAAGACATAATTACGAACAAGTATCCTCTGTCAAGGGTTGATAATTTGTTTGACTCGCTAAGAGGAGCTGCGGTGTTATCAAAGATCGATTTGAGGTCTAGGTACCATCAGTTATGAATCAAAGATGAGGATATTCATAAAAAAATATTTATAACAATGTATGGGAACTATGAATTTGTAGTTGTGTTGTTTGTACTCACAAACCCCCCAACAAAAATTATGTGTTTGATGAATAATGTTCTCAATCCATACTTAAAAAAGTTTGTGTTTGTTGATGACACCTTGGTTTACTAAAAATTCAAAGAAGAGCATGAAAAAAACTTAGTAACAATGTTGAAATTGTTCAGAGATCACTAGATCTACACCAAAATTAACAAATGTGAATTCTTCCAGTCACAAATTCAATATTTGGGACATATTGTTTCCAAGGAAGGAGGGGAAGTAGGTCTGAAAATGATTAAATCCATCATGGAGTGGCGTACTCCTCAGAAAGTGATAGAAGCCAGATCCTTCATGGGATTGGATGGTTATTACCAAAGTTCTATCCAAAATTTCTCAAAGTTTGGGCATCCAATCACAATGTTGCAAAAGAAAGGAATTAAATTCCAATGGACAACAAAATGTGCAACTAGCTTTGAGAAGTTAAAAAATATGCTCATGCATGCACCAATATTGAGGATAGAAAATTCAAAAAATTATTTTTTAGTTTATACAAATTCTTTTAAGGGAGGGCTCGGTGGATTCCTCATGCAAGACATAAATTGGTCTATTATGAGTAAAGGAAGTTAAGTGCGAACATGTGAAATTATGTCACTTGTGACATGGAATTAGTAGTGATAATAAATGCATTGAAATGTGGAGGAATCACCTCTTTAGAATATATATTATCTTTATTTTAGATCATGGAGGCCTGAGGTATTTATTTGATCAACCCAATCTCAATGCGAGATAGGAAAGGTGGCTAGCATTGACTAATGCTTTCTATTTTGAAATCCAATACATCAAACACAAGGAAAACAAAGTATCAGATGCACTTAGTAGGAGGCTACAAGTGGATCATGTGGAAACCATTAAATAAAATATGAAAGAGGAAATGCATCAAGATGAACATTATTATCAAGTGAAATAACACTTGCAACAAGAGCTAGAAGGGGCATTGAGTAAGAACTACTCCCTCATGGAGGAGGGATTGTTAAAGTTAAAAGGAAGATGGTATATACCTTGTATTGGCGAATTGGAGAAGCTCGTATTGGATGAATTTCACAAAATATCATATTCAAGTGATTAAAGTTATTAGAAAATGATAATAGCTTTAAAAAATATGTATTATTGGCCAAACATGAAGAAGCATGTGGCATAGTACATCGCGAGATGCTTGGAGTGATAACAAGTAAAAGTGGAATGTAAGAATCTAGATAGATTTCTAAATAGAATTCTCATTCCTAAATGGAAGTGGGAAGTCATTTCAATGGATTTCATCGTTGGACTGCCAAGGACATCTAGGAAGCATGATGCCATAATGGTGGTGGTAGATAAGCTAAGCAAGGTGGCTCACTTCATAACTGTTAAATACACTTACAAGGAAATTGATATTCATAATTTTTTTATGAAGGAGATATTAATATTGCATGGTGTACGCAAGAATATCATCTTGGATTGAGATGGAAAATTTACCTTGAAATTTTTGAAAGTATTGTTTGTTGGTTTTGGGAGAGAGTTATTTTTTATCACAACATAACATCCTCAAATATATGGACCAACTGAAAGAGTCAACAAGGTGTTGGAGTACATGCTAATAATGTATTCCATGCATTAGACAAAGAGGTTGGAAAATTTTCTACCTTTGGTAGAATTTTCCCATAACAATGGGTATAGGGAATCATTAAAGATGAGTCCATTTAATGCTATTTGTGGCAGAAAATACAATACACGAATCATCTGGAATGGCCCAGTGAATAGGGTGCATATAAAGAATGATATGTTGAAGGACATGGAACATAAAGTAATTTCTATCAGGAAGGAATTGAAAATATATCAGGATGAGCAAAATATCTATGCAAAACAACAGAGAATGTATAAAAAGTTCCAAATGGTGGAACATGTTTATCTCCACATCATGTCAAGGAAAAGCTCATTGAATATTGAGTCTTGTGTCAAGTTGGCACCAAGCTTTTGTGAACCATTTCAAATCTTAGAAAGAGTGGGGATGTTGGCCTACAGATTGTCCTTTCCATCCAGAATGAAAGCACATGATGTTTTCCATATTTCTTTGCTTAAAAATTATGTGCATGTTGCTATTCATGTTGTTGATTGGTCTTATGATGCAGGTAGAATCATGGGCAGAATTCCAACTAGAACCATTATGATTTCTAGATCATAGATAGAGCACACTCCAGAATAAAGTAATTGAGCAAGTCAAGGTGTAGTGGAGGCATATTGGACGACATGAAGCCACTTGGGAAATGGCTGACAAAATGACGATATCATACCCAATTTTGTTTATTGTGTGAGTAATTGTAAAGAGAGTTATTTTGATATAAATTTGATTATGAATTTTATGCTAGGATATAAAACATTGAGCATGATGTTCCTCTAAGGGGGAGGGGGCTGTAATAGCCTTTTCTTTCACCCCTCATGTAAATATTATTATGTGAATTTTTCATGTAAATTGATGAATTATTGTAAACAATGATTGGACTAAGCGTGGATATAGATTCAGAGTCTTTGGAGGAGAAGTTGCTTGGGAATTTCTTGCGGAAATAACTAATCTCAAAAGCTTACATTTAATGGCCACATATATCCATGTTGAATTTAACAACAAATAGGTTCAGGAATTAGAAATTGAGTGCGACCACCTAAGAAAAGGATAAGTTAGGCCCGTAGGACAAGTTGCATTTGGTTAACATGAAATAGGAAATTGGGAAAGGATAAGGAGAGACACTCTCACAAGTAGACATGAGGAAAAGAAGATATGTAGAGTGGTAAGTGCAAGGGATGCACTCAAGAGAACATGAGAAGAGGCAAGCATGGTGATAGCCTGGTAGTAGGAAAGACCATGCATTAGCAGTACATGAAAAGCACTAGAATAAGTTGAACATAAGCTTAGGCTTGGGAGCTAGCTAAGGGATGTTGAATAATGGAGGAGTTGGGTATTGAGAAGGTAGAGAAATAGTGGACTCTAGAGTCCTTCTTACTAGGTGGAGACATAAGGTACTTTGGTACTTCTCTTCGTGTTTTCACAGGTGGGGACTGTGAAGGTGAACTCTACATTCTCGTGAAATCTACTAGGTGGAAGAATGATGTGCTCTCGATTCCTACCAGATTAAAGGTCGAGGTACTATGGGATTTGGATTCCTGTAGTGCAAATTGGGTGGATACTTTAGGGACTCTGGATTCCTGTAGTGACTGTTGAGTGGAGCACTATGTGCTCTAGATTCCCTAAATTTTTTGTTTGGGTGGAGAAACTTTTCTCTTAGGACTCCTAGGTGTTAGGTGGAGGAAATATGTGCTCTGGATACCCATGTGTTCATGACTTCACTAATTTGGATTTCCCATGAGCACTTCACTCCTAAGGCTCTGAATCTAGCTCAGGGGTGGTTAATTACAAGAAATAATAGCAATGTAGTTGGTGTATGGTTGGAAGGAGAGTTGAAGTTCCTCTCTCAATGGCCAACCATCCAATCTATACAAATACGTGTAATTACTTATGTGCATTGTGAATAATAAATGATGTTGTTAAGTGTGATAATAAAGATTGTGTCAACACTATCTGTTGAGGAATATTTATTCATGTTTGTCTCTGATGAGATGTTATTTATATGTTTTCCATTGTTATGGAGGTTGGATATCTCAATGTGTATGTGTTGTTCGTATTATTAGTGTAGAGCCATTTTCATGACCATGTATGAATGTTTAATATTCTTGATTTAATTAATTACATTGTATGAACTTGATTTATTAGCATGATATGGTTGTTATCAATTTTTATGCTTAAGACTATTGAAGAGCCTAAGAGTTGATGTTGATAGTAGGCACGATATTAAATTTATTTATTGAATTTCTGGCTTGAATTAATTGCTGAAATTATTGAAATTAGAGTGAAGGTATCACTCTTATAGGGTTCAATGTGCTAAGTAATGTTGTGCATCAATGCAAGTCTTAGCTAAGTCCATGGAATTCACTCAAAATGTTTGTCTGTGTATGACAAATATTTGGAATTTTGTTTCACTCAATGAGCTTGGTAAAATTATAAAGGAAAATCAAGAATTTTGTAAAGTCCAAAGGCATTAGCCTAATCAATAATATTACCCTAATCCTAATATTTATGACCTAACCATTTGTTTTGGAAAAAACAACCCCCCATAATTTTTATAAAAATTAACAATGGGGACCTCCCATGTAAATTTTGGTTAAATCACTTTTATTTTACTTTCACTGATCTATTTGGAAAGATTTATCCTTTTCTTATATTTTCATTTCAATTGCTTCAATGTGTATGTTTTGTCACCAAATTTCCAATGGTTTAAGTTTCACTTCAATTGGACTTATGGTTTTGAAATTATGCTTGGTCAAAGTTTGGTAAACTTTCATCGCCTAAGCATAAAATATGTAAGTATTTATTTTAACATTTGTTTATAAATTGGAAATAGAACCAATTTTAATTAATATAATTTATTTAATTCGGTTAATAACTAATTTAGTGAATCTATTTTAATTTACATAATTAAATGTTAATTATTTTATAAATATAAATTTGATAATTAATTTTGTTAATTTTATTAATTATTAATTTTATTTAATTTGAAATTATTTAATATAATTATATTATAAATATTGTAAATAATTTAATAAAAATAATATATTTATATAATACAATATAACAAATATAATAAACCGATATAAATAAAAAATATAAAAAAATGTTATAATAGAAATATATTTAGATTATAAAAAACCACAATTGGGAAGGTTCTGAAGTATTTTCAGTGGCGGTTCGGCTAGGTCTTCTCTGGTGCGGCGCTCTGGTTTTTTTTAGTGGCCCTCTTAGCCTCCTAATGAGTGTCTCCCACCCTACCTTCTGCTACAATCCTTCGGCGTTTTCTCTTGCTCTTTTTGCCTAGGCTCTCCTTTCTCTGGTCTAGGCCACAATGGCAAAGCTAGCCCAGGCATAACCTCTTTTGGCAGATATCGTCGCATTCAATGTCTTGGTTGCATCAGATCCCAAGTTTTAGAAGAAGAGAACTTCTAATTTTGTTAAAAAAGTGGAGGATATCCCCAAAATTGAAATTAACGCCCCTCGGGCCCACTCTTGGGCCTTATAGCTCGCAGGCAGGGGGCTTATTGGCTAGTTCATGTGCCTTTGGCCATCTCCTCAGACGGTTAAATCCTGGATTGATAAGAACTGGAAACCTCTCATCAAAGGACAAGTGATTTACTCTTTCTGTGGCAAAGGTTCCTATAATTTTCATTTCGAGAACAAGCTAGACCAAGATTTAGTGTTCAAGAGCATCCATACTTCATGGGGGCCTAGGGGTTTTATTTGGATCTTTGGATCCCAAGATTTAATCCTAAATGTGACGTGCCTTCCTGAGTTCCTTTCTAGGTGAATCTTCCATACCTCCCCCTTCACCATTGGAATTATGCTACTTTCAGGCTCATTGGGAACTCCCTAGGCAAGTATATCAACTGTGCAGAACTGAAGGATGGCCTCTTCTCTTGTGATAGGATTTGTGTGGAGGTCAACTTAGAGAAAGGCCTCCCAACAACAATCAACATACGTATGGATAGATGTAAAAATGTGTATGAAGTCGACTATGATCAAATTCCATTTAAATACAAGTTTTTCGATGAATATGGTCACTTCACTAAAAGCTTCCCAAAAGGCCAGGATAACTTGGAAAATCTACCATGTCATTAAAAGAAATAATGGTGGAAAGTAAAAAGAAGAAATGGAACCTAGACGAAAAGTAATGGGATCACTCCAAGCCAAAAATTGGCCTTCAAGGACACTAGTCCTAGTGGGAGCACCCCCATCATGCCAATAAGAGGAGGTTGGTTCTAGGCTAGAAGGGGAAAATCATTTCGAAGTTCTGGATTTTTCTCCTACGTTGAAAGCTCCTCCCCCCACACCCCCCCCCCCCCCCACCTCCCCCTTGCCAACTCAAAAATCCTTGGAGGAATTCTCTAATATGGTCCTCTCCCCCTCCCCAACCTTCAAAAAAAGGAAATAAGTTCTAGTCTGAAAACATCTAGAAGTACAGAAGAATCATTGGAAGAAGATGAGGATGAAGAAGTTTTTATCATCAAAGGAAGGATTGGAAGAAACAATTCCTCAAATCCTAGTAGATGAAAATTCAGAAGGTACAAAGGCCAAGGACATATAAAGGAAGGTCAGAAGATCAGGTAGGAAGACAAATAAAGAAATAAGGTGGGAAAAAGAAGAAAAAGAGAAAGAGTTGTGATTCCAACACACAATACCTCGTCAATTGGGGAGAAAAGGAGGGGAAAAAAGATGTAATATGGGCCCTGGCAAGGGGGTGACATCCACAAAAAAGTGATTAATGAATATAATTTCCTAGAACTGTAGGGGACTAGGATCCAAGAAAATAATATCAGGAGTGAAATCCATAATCCAGAAAGAAAGACCAATAGTTACTTTCTTACAAGAGACTAAGCTGGATGAGATTATCCTCCAATCACTCCACAAAAAAAATCTGGGGAAGCAGTAATACGAAAGGAATCCATTCTAGAGTAGAATGTGGAGGATTATGCATGGTGTGGAATCATATGAAACTTCAACTGGTAAGATCCTTAAAAACTACACATTGATTATAAACTTCTTTCAGCACTATAGTGATAAAAAAAAAACCTTCACAATGATCAATGTTTATATGCCTACACACTTTTGAGAAAAACAAGAATGTTGGAAACCTTTGGTGGAGGTAAAACACTTAGAGTTCGATCAAAAGTGTATATTGGTAAGAGATTTTAATACCACAATGGGAAGACATGAATAAAGTGGGGGCTCAATTGTGACAGATGCACTCTAGGAGAATATGGAGGACCTCATCCTAAACCTGAATCTATTTGATGTCAAGCCTCAAAGTTTTCTTTTCACCTAGAACAATAAAAGATCTGTCTCGAGCCACATTTTAGCTAGGTTGGACCATTTTCTTACCTTAGATAGTATTTTAGTTTTTTATTTCTACCTTAAGTCATTCATTTTCTCGTGGTGTGGCTCATACCATCGTCCACTCAGCCTCTTGATTTCCCCATCGCTTGACCTGGGCCCATTCCCCTTCCAGTTCTCCCCTCTTTGGATGGACTCCCCAGGGTTCTTGGGTGTAGTCTCTCTCTCCTTGTCGGGTTGGGTCAAGGAAAGCCCGATCATTATTTGGGAATAAAAAATTAAAAGGTTGAAAGGAGATATCAAAAAATGACTTAAAAAAAAAAACAAATTTGAAAGACAATATAACATAAAGGAAATAGAATAAAATCTAGCCCCAATTTAGGGACAAATGGAAACCTCTCAGGTAATATCCTTAGACTTGTAATTAGAATTTAAGGCCATCAAGGCCCTCCATTCTAACCTCATATGGGAAGAGTACTAGATATTGAAATCAAGAAACAATTGGGTGCATGCTAGAGATAGGAACACAAATTTCTTCCATAAACAAGATAAGTTTAGAGAATATAAAACAATACAGCCCTGATAAATTGAGGACAACCCATAAGAATAAATAAAAAGAGTTGCGGTGGCACATTTCAGAAGCCTCTATAGGGATTACCTTCCAAGGGATGCTGAGAATGAGGAATAATTCTTGGATGGTATCCCTGCAATGTTCATGAAGGACATGAATAATGCTCTGGTCTTGGTTCTTCGTGTGATTCTATCATAACTTCTAGAAGTAATTAAGAAATATATTTGTAGAATGGTGGGATATTGATGAGCACCAGTATTGCAACAAGGATGTTTTGACTCCTGGAGCTACCAACTTTACTTCATCAACAAGGGGTTCATACAAACTTGGAGGTGGAAGTGTTGTATACAAAAATAGATGTAATGGGTCCAATGTTTGTCACTGTTGAGCTCATGCGATAAACCACTAGGGTTTCTCAAACCAATCTTCTATTGATTAGAAGAAGTATGATTACCAATTTAGAGAGGAGAATTTTACCCTAATTGAGAGAATTGAAATGCTACTTACTGCAGTAATGAAAGACTGAAAGAAATTCCTACCAAACAACATAACTCATCTAGCTATTTGTTAACATCCCATGCTTTCAAAAGAACTTTAATTTAACACATGTGAAGTCTTAACTAGTCTAAGCATGAATTCTGATCTAAACCTACACTTAACTGCTCTGTGCATGAATAAATGTAAAAATATTTTTTTCTCTTTATCTTTTTGTAAAAATGTAAATATTATTCCTTCTTTCTTGAATGGTAGGTGAGATAGGTGTGGATGGAGATGAGTGAAATGGCTCGGAGGACTTGGAAGGCAGGTAGGGTTCTACTCCTAGATTTAGTGATGTGTTTTTCATAATTCGGGCTCAAAACAGGCCACTACAGGATTTCCTACAGGATGTCCTAGTTCACCTACAGGATCCCCTGTTTTCCTATAGGGGTAGGCCGAAAGCATAGGGAGTGGTTTAAAAGGTAGGATGGATATTGGAAAAGGTGAGTAGGGAGGGAAAAAGGCAAGGGAGTGGTAGGAACTCACTCAAAACTCAAACCAAAGCTTTATGATGGTTGGATTTTCTCAATGAGCATGGCAATTTTCCTTGTTAAACGATAATTCGAATTGAGACCTTAGTGGCTTTTGTCGATCATGGGTGGATATGTTTTAGCTGAGGCTGATGGTATGAGGTCTTCCTTCAATGTAGAAACCCCTGCAACATATACATCATTGTTGGAATTTATCCATAAATTCATCTCAAAACAAGAAGGGTTTACTTAAATAGAAGAAAACAGAATTTTCAACATTTATTTTCCAAGTTCATGCATGGTAATTCTTGAAACCATTATGAGAGAAACAAGAAAAGAATGAAAGTCCTAATATATCAGAAATTTCAATTGCAACCTATCTTCTAAAACTAAAAGATGATGACCTAATTAGCAAAAAACCCTAAATTTCATAAGAAACCAGAATTCTGTGTTTTCTGGGTTGAATGGGAAATGATCCTCAAGCGATGATCCATGGAAGGGAGGAATGAGGCAAGATCCACTTTTTGTCAGTGTTTTTCTAATATTTTCTTATCTCTATAATGCTACTATTAGAGCTATTCACAAATGGAAGCAAACTAATCAAATCTACCAATACTTGCAAATTAACAACACCAAAATCAATTTAACAACTAACTATGAGATAACCTAAGCATACATATATAGTAAGAGGAACCTCTATTGCTAGGGTTGTGCCTTAACCCAAGAGCTTTAGCCCTCTAAGTCAACTCAATGCTAGATCAAGGGAATTATGCTCATTTTCATTAACATACCAAAAATACATAAAAGTGTTTGGTCACAATCCTTCAGCTTGAAAAATGCTTATCTATCTTGCACAAAAAATCTGAATCCTAATGATGCTATAGGCCTCTTTATTTATACAACTAAAGTTTCCAACAACTTCCTTAAATCTAGGGAGGCTTGGCTCCCAATCTTGAGATTAACTAATTCTTAACTATCACTGGCTTGGCTGCCAATGGTCCCCATGACTCGGTTGCTTGTAACTCCAAGCTGGTGTAATTTGATTGAGGGATATTTGAGTCAGTGGGGAGTTAAGGAGGGAAATCCTATCTCCTATAATCTCTCCTACTTGCTTCATTTGAGTTCCTGCACCCTAATTAGCCACAATTGTCTCCCAAAACCTACAATCAATGAACATTAGACCACTAGACATGACATCCTACTATTACTCATCTCATTAAGAAAAATACAATTAAAAAATGTAAAGGATTATGAGAATAGTTGATTTCAGTAAGCTGGAGGTGCATTACGGTCCATATATTTTACCCATTGATGAGCCTTATCATCATCCCCTACTGAAAATGTTTCTCATCGAGAAAATAAATCTATGTCTATGTCCTTCATTGCCTTGGTGGCCTCCCTGACATTCCATGCTTCTGTTGTAGTCTCCTCTTCCTATGAATAAAACCATGCATTCGTATTTGTCTCCTCCCACTGCTTTCTTTCTTCTTCTTATTTTCTTCCTTCCAACATACCTAAAAGAAATGGTGGACTGAGCTTCAAGCCAATCCAATTATCTTTGAGTCTTTGTAATGATTGCTTATACATTGGGGTTCTATTTAGTGCATCTCTCGTACTATCAGGAGAATGATACTATCTAATTTTTAGGTTGTAGGGTAAGGTGTTCCATCTCCTTTGGTAGCGTTGTTGGTTGTCATCTCCTAGCAATATTATCATGTCTTCAAAATGAGTGATTGCATGTTCTTGTACAACAAGGTATCTTGGTGCAAGTTATGGATCATTTGCAATGAGGTTGTGAGTACTTATGACAACCATTGGGTTAGATTGTTCTGCTCTGATCATAGGGGGTTTTGCTTCTTCTTTTTCCAATACCTTTTTCATTTTTGTAGCTAAGGCCTCCTCATGAATCATCCAAGATGCCAAGGCCATTAATTGTAAGTCCCCTGGCTTTAGATTTGGGTCCCACACATTTAAATCTGTCAAAGCTAAATTGTGTAAGTAGAACTCAGATATATTTTCTCTATCCTCCAGGGTGCTTTGATCATAGAGGTCAATGAATTGTCTATAGTCTTGGAAAGGCATAGTTCCTCTTTGTGCTGGGATATTTATCTAGAATTGTATCCATTGTTCCTTGAGGTATAAGTCATATGACATTTGTGGCATCCTGCATTGGATTACCTCCATGGATAAACTAGTCATAGTTGCCAATTGGCCTTCCTTTTATTGTAGTTGCTTCCTTAGCCATGTGTTCCCATCCTCTGGCTGAGATTTCATTATTGCTTCTCTCTCTCTTATGCTACTTAGTTCTCTGCCCATTTCTTGCAATTTTTCTTCCATGTGACCTACATCCTCTACCCCTTTTGATTTACCAATTTACATCCACCTATGTGTCCTTTCTCTCCCATTTTCAAGTTCAAAGAATAGAGGAATGGAAACATTGTGTGTTATCACCATACCTCCTTTAATGAATCTGTAGTAGGAGCTGAGGTTTGGTTGTGGACTAGGTTCCTTCATCTCTTGAGCCTCTCCTCTATTTCTTCTTGAGTAATTCCTTCCTAGTCTCTTTTCTATGTTTCCTATAGGTTTGACAGGGTTTCCTATAGGATTCTTTATGCTTCTTGTAGGTCTAACTGTGTCACCTATAGGAGGCCTTTTCCTTTTGTTGAGGCTGACCTGGTGACAGGCCTCCTATTATAGGTGATTGGAAACTTGGGAGAAGCTTGTTTTCATGTTCCTTCTCCTTCCTTTTTCCCTAGAGGGACTACTTTCTCTTGTTTTTTTGGTGAGTCCTCTATGACAATTGTAGTTTTTGTAGGGGTTTGAGGTCTCCCTTGTCTAATCCTAGTGTTATTTCTTGACTTGAAGTAAAGTGGAGTTTGTATTTTTCTCTTTCCCTTTGATTTAACAAATGTACTTAGAGCAGTTAGAGCAGTTGTTGTCTCTTTCTCTGTAGGCTCTTGAGTCACTCTTGGTAATTCTTCTTCTTCCTTGCTATACTTTGCAGAATTATGTTCATCCTTCTATCCTTCATCCTCTTTTCCACTTCCTTTTTCATCCTCTTATTTGTCTCCTTTTTCTTCTTCTTTCTCTTCCTTTGTTTCTTCATTTTTCTCATTTGTTGCTTCTTTTGTTTCCTCCTTTGTTTCTTATTCATTTTCTTCCTCTGTATTTTCTTCCTTGTCATCCTATGTTTCTTCTACTCCCTCACTCGCATTAGGGCTTTTGTCATACTCAATGGCTTGAATTTCTCCTTCTTCCTTCATGTCTACAAACGTTGACCATGCAATGTGGATTCTTAAATTGTGTAGAGCATATTCAAGGATGAGATTGATTAACCCATGATGGGCTAGTTGTTGGTGTTTCCCTTCTTGTACCTTGATGATCATATCTATCATTGGCTGTAAGAGAAAATAAGGTATGCTAAGCCTATTATGAAGAGGTGCGTTCTCTCCAAATCTTAGTTCTTGGAGGAGTCTAAAGTGGTATCCATACACTACATTGTATCTACCTTCACAGTAAATATACTTGATGATGTGGTAACTCACCTCATTCCAAGGATATGCAATACCCTCCCTTCTAACCCGATTTTTGTCTTCAATTGGTTCTTCTCCTTCCAAAAAGAATATTTTCTTTACAAGGGTGTTTTTATTCTTGTCCTATTTTCTCTATTGCAACCCTAATGGGAGTGTAGTTACCCTTATTATAACCTTGTGGGTAATTGCTACTAACAAACCCTTCACTACAACAATAGAATTGGCTCCAGTGAGGGGTATGAGTGACATGGAAAATTATCTAGCCACATCATCATCGTATCCTCTCATCTTCTCAAAAAACCCAATCCATTGATCCCTTGTTAACATTTCCACCACATGAGGATGTTGCTGGATTCTTACTGTGTTGGTGGGTTCCCTTTTATTGTAACCTCCTGCCATATTTCTCTGACAATTCTTGAGGTTTAGGTGGATATAGTTCAAGAATTCTAGTAGGTGAGGAATTTTTGTATTTTAACTTTTATTGACATGCAAAGCAATATTTCTATCCTTATATGCACTACAAATTCTTAATCGAATTGAGGATTTATTCTTTTTAAACAGAAAACATAGAAGGTATGTCACCTACCTCCCTTTGCTATGTTCTGGTGATGATAACCCTTGACTTGATTGCCTTTAGTTCCATTTATAGTTATGTATGCTAATCTCTTTGTATCCTGTAGGTTTCCTGCTTGTTGTAGGTGTTGGCTATTTCCTGTAGGTGTTATTTCAGGAATGTCGAGAGTAACCTCTTGTTTCGATGACTCCTAAAAGTTTCCTCTACCTTCTTCGTATGGGAGTCAATGTTTATTTCTATTTATGGATGATTGTGTTGGGTGATGTGTTGGCTGGCCGAGTATGTGTACCTTCTTTTGGAATGGTTGTCCCACTACTAATTCATCATATCACCTTGCCTCATAACCATCTCCCACTCTTATTCTCCATAAATAAACCATTTTTGGATTCATTCCCCTTTTTCCTTTGATTTGACCTTGCCACGTATGTAGTGGACTTGCTCTTTTCTTCTCATTATCTGACTGAGGGTGGCCAAGTTAACTAGCCACATTCACTTATAAAATCAACTCCCACATTATTAATACAGTTTAATCATATCATACTTATGAGGGAGTATTGGTAGGATGACATACCCATGGGTCCTTTGCTTCATTGATGATGCATGTTGGAGAGCAATGCTAATTTTTTGTCCTTTTCGAGCTGATATTTTCAACTGTATATTTCCTCTTCTAATGACTTGTTCCTTTGATGATATACAGGTGTTGGACCTTTTTGTTTCTAATCTTCCTGCTGCTGCTGAGCTCTGGAGGAGATTTTTCATCCTTATATTCCATGTGCTAAAGATGGATGTAGTTTATGTGGTCTCCTTTGGAGGATAGGCTACTACAGGATTTCCTATAGGATGTCCTGTAGTTGACTTTCCCTTAAAATCTCGCAATTTTGCTCATATTTGAAGTAGAAAGGGTGTTGAAATGAGTGGAGAATGGGGTTATGGAATGGAAAGTAAGGGATGCTACTTTTGGTATGCCTCCTCATTGCTTGTTTTTTTTCTCTTTTCTTTTTCTTTTCTTTTTTTGTTTTTATAATTTTTTTACTTTGAACGTGATTTGTTTTATGGATACAGGGGCGACATGGTTATGAAAGGTATTGGCTGGGGTGTGGTGATGTAAATGGTTTTTTTTTTTACATTCAAACACAAGCTTGTGTCACCACCTTGCCATTGGACTACTCTTCTTGTGGTTTTCAAGATCTCTTGTAAGTCCTATCAGAAACTCCTATATTATTACAGGGAATCCTGTAGAAAACACAAGACTGCTTGAAATGATCTGGTGTGGAGTATAGAAGGAAGACTAGGGGGATAATGGAAGATATGAGATGGGTGAAGCAAAACATAGTTTTTGTAGGGCTTGGTGTCCTCTATATGTTGTGCTTATCTTCCTCTTATAGACCTCCAAAACAGAATTGTCATTTTTGTATCTTTTCTCTTTGTTTTTGACAAGCAACTAGTCTACCTCCAAGGAGGTTTTCATCCTAGTTGCCTGCTCTAGGTGCCTCAAAAGAGGTTTTCACCCAGAGATATTTTATTATTATTTTTTTGAACACTCTTGGGCTGCCTTAAGAGTTTTTCAACCCAACATTTGTACTCAGGTGCCTCATGGAGTTTTTTAGTTGAGTCTCTTTATTTTTTTTATTATTTTTCAAGGACTTGGTCGAGTGGAAACTGAAACTTGCTCGAACACCATCACTATCTTGTTGATGCTATTGATGAATTCCTAATTTGATAAGGGTTTTTTTAGATTTTTAATATGTACCTATTGACAAGCAAAGGGGTAGCCTCTGCATCAATGGTTCTTATTTGAACAACACCATTATCATGACACTTTTCTATTATATAGGGCCCTAACCATCTGGTGTTGCGGGAAATTCTCCCCTAAGGTTCTTGGGTGAAACCTTAGCAGACGGAAGATTATCTAAGTTAAGAAACACACACACATACAACCGGTTATGTTATAGATAACTACCTCTAGGGTGAGAGGGGCATACCTGATGTCCTACATTTGGGTAGTTACTCAAGGGTGCAAACCCTTCTTCACGTCCCTTCCGCTCCTTGGTCCTGTAAAAACCATAATTCCACAAACTACAACAGTATATGGACAAGATTTTTACATAAAAAATGATCTTTATGTTATATGAAAAGATGAGTTAGTTACAAACTTATAAGCATCTATTCAAGTATGAAATTCACATATAAATATCATTAACACAAAGAAAAGAGCGTTTTGGGAAC
>APFE030933786.1:0-33474 GCA_000404065.3 Pinus taeda
TCTTCTTTCAGCTCTTTTCTGACCGTTTAAAGATGAAAATATTGCCGAGTTATTCCTCTTGACTCGCTAAATGTAAATGAGAGGCGGTCGTCTTTAAACCCTTTTCCGACCGTGTAAAAAAGAAAAGATTGTCAGACCCTTGTCGTTTCAGGTTCGTTAACGGTCACGAAGCGACATGCTTTTGATAACTTTTTTACTTTTTCAGATCAAAGTCACTACTTATGAAAAGTAATCCTCAGTCATAATGATCGGGCGGTTCTTTCGAGCATAGTTTTATACTTTTTCGGGCTCGAGAGACACAACTTTATGAAAAAGGACACCCCTGGAGTTTTCCTTTTGCTGTCTTTTCAAACTCTCTAAACATGAAAAGATGCCGAGTCCTTCCTTTGTCAGACTCGTTAAAACTTAATGACATTGAATTCCATCGAAATGACACTCCTCAAGCATATGCTATCCCCGTCAAGCTTGTCATCCAAAAATAACCGGGGTACTCGCCAGAAATGGTGGGGGAATAAAGGAATCATAGTCGTCGTCATCGGAAGTATGTCGCTCTTGAACATGGCACTTTCTACATTCGTGTCTGGGTGGGGACATCTCGTCTCGTTTCACATTTTCCTCCATGGGTTTGGGTTATCCTATTTGACCATTCATATACTCATCGTCTCGTCATCATGACCCCTGATCATTTGACCTCAAATACTGCCAAATCCGTCATTGTGCCACCGATATGTTCAAGAGAAGTTGGCCTCTGCAAGAATACTCAACCTCCCTCCTATATCTCACACTAAACATATTGTCTCTTTCCGTCTCGTGTCGATGATGTGGGAAACATTATGGCCCACCTTCGGTCAAGATCACTTCCTGTCGACTTCAGCTCATTATCCAGGAAGGTGACCTAGAGACTCCCTTCAGGTACCTTGGGGCCTGCATGCCTCAATGGCAGGCTCTTCGTGTTCGACGCAAGGTTTTCATCATTGGCCTCCGATTGGATGATTCTACGGGTGTTCGACACCGGCTCATTGATTCACACGCCGTGGATTGTACCTATAGTACCTTGAGTTCCATCGTCATTATTGGTGGCGCCTCTCACGTCTGTTAACAATTTTCATCATTGACTGGTAATCAGACAATGTTCATGCATGTTCGACTTCGACTCCTATATTCACATGCTTGGACTTGTACTGTGTTCGGGTCGAGTTGGAGCGCAAGACCACGGATTGTGCATGTTGAAATCCAGGTTGCATTTTGTGGATTATTGTAATCATTACATGACTCATTCATTAGATGGCTACGACCATACCTGAGTCCATTCATAGATCCTCATCGGATGGCTGCGTCCATGCCTAGGATCCAGTTTTATACTCTGTTACGGATGGCTGCGTCCATACCACATATATATCATGTACTTGAGATGTCAGTTGTACTTCTTTTCGCAGGTTCTTCGGCGGTAGTGTTTCAGTCACACATGTTCTTGTAAAGCACTTCACCCCTCTCTCTCTCGGGCCTCATGCTTTAGGGGGCATCTGTTACACATTAATTTGTCACCGTTTGTCACCGTCCCTGTTACCCCTCTCCCGCATCTTGGAGGACACATTCCGGGACTTATGAGAAGTGACAAGACTTGAAACCACTTGCATTATTCACCTATAAACATGAGCTTCATATGCCCTTAATACATGTCCTGCTCATTGCCCTTAAAAACAATACTTTTTGCATTAGCGTTGGTGCCTTGTGTCATTCCCGCGCCAATGGGGAAACTCCTATTGAAAGGGTGCGCCATTAGCGCTCTGTCCCAGAGTCGCAATCGCGCCAACCATTTTGGGCAAAGTTTTGAACTAATCAAACCTCCGAAGGTTCTGTCCAACTTATTCACCAAACTGATTCCAAGTTGAGTGAGGATGGTTTGGCTTCGAATCTCCTTGGATGGAAAGTAGTTTGCCACCATTCCATGGAAGTTTCCAAGTGATGAAGCTAAATCCATGATTTTGGGGGATTGACCTTATCTCTTCCTTTTCCTCTATAAAAGCTTGTCTCCATGGCTTGAGCAAGCTAGTTCTGATAGTTCTGACTCTTTTGGCAATACTTGTGCTGAAAGGAAGATATCAAAAGATTGGAGTTGCAAGAAGCCTTCTTTGTATCCATAAGGCTTTACTTAAGTAAGGAGACCTTGTCACTAAAGAGAGAGAGAGCTTGTCCCTCACCCCTTCAAGCTTTTGCAAGACTTGTGTAGCTGAGCACCCAGCCAAAGGAGGACTTGACGTCAGGACGCTGGTTGTATTCTCCTTTGTTGATTATTAATAATAGATGACTATCATTATGGTTCCATTCTCGTTGTACTTGTAATGGTTGATGTTGAATTATATCCTTCCTGACTGATGTATAATTGCATATATTAGATTTCACGCTTGTGTTTGTGGTTGTTCTCTTTGTGTGCAGGTGTCCATTCACGGGATAGTGGAGGATCGTGACCAGCCAAGGCAAAGGAACGTGGGCGACGTCTCTCCTACAAACTAAAGCGTTGGATCTCAAGTAGGTCTTCATCACCTACCTTTTATTTGCAATTAGGAACTTGCATGATAGCATTGTTTGATTATTGCTAGACCCGTTCTGGGCTAGTAGGGATCGCCTCTATCCGTAGAGGGGATTTACCTCTCCAACACCTGCAGCAGAAACAATATGTCCTAAAAACTTGCCTTCTTCTAAAGCAAACTACGATTTTTTAGGATTGACCGAAATCCCAAACCTTCTGCACTTCAAAAACACTTTCTTCAAATGCTGCAAATGATCTTGATGGCTATTGGAGTATATTGTTATGTCATCAAGGTAGATGAGGACAATTATCCTTCTCTCCCACAAATGCTATATCCATAGCTCTCTCAAAGCTGGCTCCAACATTCATCAATCCAAAAGGCATCTTGGCATACATAAAAGTGCCCCAAGGAGTGGTGAATGTAGTCTTCTCCTGATCATCTGGATGTACAACAATCTGGTTAGAGCCTAAAAATCCATCTAGGAAAGACATCACTTTGGCTCCTGAGACTTTTTGCAGCAAATGCTCCATCTTGGGTAGGAGATAGTTATCTTCCTTGGAGCATTTGTTTAAGTTTCTGAAATCAACACAAAGTCTGATTTCTCCACTTTTCTTCCTCACCACCACTAGGTTGGCTACCCACTTTGAATATCTGAGGTGAATTATGATTTTGGCAGCCAACAACTTTTTTATTTCTTTTTCAATTAGAGGGAGGAGCATAGGATTTATTGTTCTTAGCTTCTATTTGAAAGGGATTGTGTCTCTTTCTAAGGGGATTTTATGCTGGATAATTTTCTCGTCATAAGTTTTCAGGTCACTGCATTCCCAAGCAAAGACAACAACAAATTGCTTCATTAAATTGCAGTATTCAGCACATTGATCAGCAGACAAATGTGTGGATAGATTTATGTATCTTGGATGACCTGGACTCCCTATATCATGCTTACAGACCACAGATTGATCTTCTTATTGAGAAGCCTTATAAGGCACATCATTCTGGTCAAACAGTCTTTCAAGAGGAATTAAACCCTTAGGTATATGATCGTTGGGCAGTTGGACAATGCTATCTTTGCAATTTTATTTCTAAGCTGTGCTTGGGGATTTTCTTCTAAAGCTTCATTTTCTTGGTCAATTTGCATTTCAGAAAATTCATCAATAACTTACAGGAACCTATTTATTTCATCACCATCTTCAAAAACTTTCCAATGCTGGACATTATTAGGCAAGGATGGTCTATATTTCATTTGAACTTCATAAACTAGTCTGGGAGACATGGGAGGAATAAACATGCTAGCAGACACAACAAGAGAATCAACAAGCTGATTTTTGGCTCTAGGGATATATGAGATACAAAAACAATCAAAAGAATCTTTGAGTCTCCATACCTCATCTCTGTATGCTTTCATCCTTGGGTGCTTTGCTTGAAATGTTTTGTTTACCTGCTGAATGATCAGATCAACATCTCCAAACACTTTTATGTTTTTGATTCCTCTATCTTTAGCTGTGTTCAAGCCCAATATCAGAGCATCATGCTCTACTATATTGTTAGTGACTTGGAAAGCCAGCTTAAAAGATAGTTGTGTGCTTTCTTGTTTTGGAGATACCAGCACCACCCTTGCTCCTGCAGTCTCCCTGGAACATGCTCCATCAAAGAACATCTCCCAAACCTGACTTCCTTGCCCCTCCTCGGCCTGAGCTGTTTGTTTCCTGATCTGCACTTAGGCATTCCGAGATTCTTCAATTTAGATTATACATGCTCCAAAATTAGTGTCCACAACATAAATATGATGATTGGACAGGTTATTCTCATCACTGATGATGTATGCCAGTTGTGCTTCTTTGTACAATCTCCTACTTTCTCCTCCAAAAACTGGGATAGTGGCATAAGATAAATCATTCTGTAATGTCCCACCTAGTCTCTTAATCCATCCTCTAGACAACACCATGCCAAACTTAGGAGGGACATCTTCTACCACAATGTCCATCACCATGCTCTTCATGGGCAGCTGAGTTAGGGTAATAGCTAAATCTTTGATCAATCCTAAGCACTTCACTTTCCTTGAATCAAATGAGAATAGATCATGGTATGGTCTAGTGATATCAAGGCCTAACTCTTCCATGACAACTTTTGGCATCAGATTGTGGCTAGCCCCTATGTCTAGCAGGAAATTGTGAAGGATTTTATCATGAATGGTCAAGGAGACATAAAATGTTAGAGAATTATCATTAGTAGGTTCAGTCATTGGACTTAGCACAACTGCAGGTTTATCATCTTGCAAATTGACAGAGTCAGTGGAGGTCTGTGTGGGTTTCAATTCAAGAGCTTCAAGGATAGGCTTTCTAAACACTTCACTCTTTACAAGTTCTAATAGAGGCACATATATTTTCAATTTCTGAACTTTTGCTTCAAAGTTGAAAGGGGAAGGGGACTTGTCAGGACCTCTTACCTCTTGAACTAGAGCTTTGAGGATGACTGGATCAACTGCTAGTCTTCTTTATTTGCTATTCTGTGACTCTGTTTGGACATCAACTCTTTGGGCAGGATTCTCCTTGACATTATTTGCATGTGACGTCAGGTTATATCTTTGTTGTTCACTAGTCTGCAGAACAACCTCTTTGTCCCACCTTTGACTGCCTTGTTCCTGTAGCAAAGATTCTTCGTAATCAACCAATGTCAAGAAAGTAGCACTGCCTTTATCTTCCATGCAATGTATTTCATCCTCATCTTCAATCTGTTCTTCCTCCATGACTACATTTTGAAAAGGAGCTTTAACTTTCTGAGCTTCATTCAGTTCTTTACCCCTCTGAATGATTTGTAGTTGCTCATTTGCTCTTCTGTATGGATTTGAATTTCTAGGAAAAAATGCATTCTATTGCCTTGTTTTTCCTGAGTTCTGCTCAATCTTCAGCTTAGATATCTCAGCAGCCAATGACTCTATCATTCTAGTAATTTTATCTAATTTAGGCTCTGAAGAGGCAGAGGAAGAAGAAGCCTTACCTCTCTGCCTTCTTCTGTCAGCATGACTTTTAAGATTTTCTGCAGCCATAATATTAGATTCTACTTGTAAGGCTGCATCCTGCATATCCGCTAGAGTAGCATATCTTCTTTCTCTCAACAATAAGCATAAATCAGAGTCAAAAGCATTGGCATAAGTGAGTTTGGCAGAGCTGGGAGTTGGCTTTACCTCAACTGGTATTTTACTATACATCCTATTAAATCTCTTATTAAAATTAGGCAAAGATTCTTCATTTTCTCTCTTCAGGTTACCAAACTCAGTATGGTAATATAGCAAGTCTTTTTTATCTCCCCAGCGCTTCAAAAACGCATCATCTAAGGCTTCAATATCAGCAATAGATCTAGGGGTTAATTCTCTGAACCATTTTCTGGCCTCTCCATCAAGGCTCTGAATAAAAACTCTCATCCACACATCATTTTCACTAATATCTAAGTTATCAACATAACTATAAAAAGCCTCAAGGTGCTCTTCAGCTGTCACCCCATCTGTACCAGTGAACTTAGGCATGTATTTTTGGTACTCTCCTGTAGGCATGTCATTTAAAGGAACATGCAAGACTAGGGGTCCATACCTAGCAGTTATAATTCTTAACATTTTCGTAGGGACTTGCTGACTTGCCATGACTGAGGTATATGGAAGGATACTAGCAGATTGAATGAAAGGGAACAATGAAATGGATGGCAGAGACAAGGGAAAATGGTGGACTGTATGGGAAGCTTTCTTTGGACTGAGATTCAAAGGGGAACTAAATGAACAAGGAGCTATATGAATCTCTGTAGGAAGTTTCTCATTAGCAACACTATGCACTATGTCTTCAAATGATACATTCTCTACTATAGCCTCCTCATGTAGAGATACATAAGATTTTTTAGGCTTACCTAATCCTGATGCTCCTTTCTGTGAAGTTTTCTTCAACTTGATAATCTTCTCAGGGTTAGGCACTGGTTCAGTTGGTGATTTCTGAGGATTTCTTCGAGTATGTCTCACAAACTAAGCCAGAACTGTAATGTGAAGTCGCCAGATAGATGATTACAACCAGAAATGTGCCCATAATTCGCGGTGAGGAAGATGAGATGGATGATGGTGACGAAAGAGTGTCGCTATCGGACCCTTTAGGTGATTTCATTGATCTTTTCCTAGTGGGTAGAGGTAACTCAGTTGGCTGAACACTAGAATTTTTGTTCTTTAATATGGTCAAAATATGAGCAGGGTTATATTTCGAAGTCATGCTGCCATGAGATTTATCAGATCTTTGTGGCGATATAGAAAATCCCTGAAGTTTGTGAATTAGAGATTCGACTTCAGGCGGTTCAATAGTAGATTGTTCTGAAATGTCAGGGTTTCTAGCAGTGATTGTTGATCCTACGACTTCTGGCTGTGGATTTAAAGATTCTAAATGCAATGGAGAAGTCGGGGAAGATGGTGAGGGCGATTTACTCTTAGAATGGTATTTAGATTTGGACTTACTTGCCATTCATAGTTCGAGGCCCTCCTTCTAGTGCCAAATATGTTGAAGCCTCGAAAATTGGGTCTACAACAAGGGGGATACCCGCCCAGTCCGGACCTTGGTTGGCAGCTCCTTTTCCGTTTGGTATAGCGGGTCCGACTGGGGATATGGGACCAATTTCCCAATTCAAGTGTGTGCATGTGAGAAATATTGATAATTCTAATCTAATAGTTCCTAATTAAGATGCTCTAATTCTACTTTAATATAATGACATGCTATTGTATTCTAATAAGCATAAACATCTAAGTCTATGCTAACCCGGGGTGTAACCTTTCTGCTATGTGATCTAAAATGATTTCAGATAACAATCGGTAATAAAGATCATTCAACTATTAGAAGAAAATAATTCAATATAGATGAACCACTTCGCATAAAAAGTTAGGCGAAACAGTTGTGAAAAGCATATCGCATAATAAGCTACTCATACATTAAGCATAAATAGATAGCTATCACCGTACAAAAGTGCCAAATGATAACTCAGGAATTCACGCATTAACATATAAACAACTGAACTTGAATATCACTTTAAAACAGGAAATAGAAACAGTTAAGAGATAAAAGTACCATTTATAACTAGTTCTACTCATGAGCTTCAAGCGATAACGATTTTTTTCTTCTCAAACCAACATCCACTAAGAGTACAGAAATGCAACATCAGTAACAGACATTAAATGAAAAAATCAATAAATCCTATTCCATTCATTCATCAAAACCTGCCCGGAGGGTGCAAAAGTGCATGTTCTGAGCACATGTTTTTGATAAATTTCTGGACCCTTCTCTAATTTCATGAGAAGGGTTTAAATACTACTAACTATATCTAAAAATAACTTATTACAAAAATTTAGTATACGGTTTAAATGACCATCCTTTCTCTAGGAAAAAATAAAGAAAAACTATTTCTAAAATTAGATCTAATATCTAACTATTTATGTATTTACTCCTTAATGTCGCAATCATTCAGCATTTGCTTGAGAAGAGTCGGTTGGCCGACTTCAGCCTTTAAATGTGCTGCAAAAATGGAATCAGCAAGAGCTGGTGCTATCTTTTTGGTACTGGGCTTACAGGAGACTGAACCATTAGAGGTTTTCTATTTCGAGAAGTTTTACCCAGCGGTGCGCGATTAGCGCTAGGCGCTAATCGTGCATCAGAAACTACCTCTGTTTCTTGATCAGTGTTTCCTTGATGTGATTTTTGCCTCTTGCGTGCTTTCTTTTAGTGGATGTAAAGTTGACATTTTGTGAAGATAATGATTCTAGGAGCTCTTGACCTTGAGCCCTCAACTGCCTGTTTTTTATGTCACAACTGTCCAGTACCCATTATCCATATCTGTGTAGGGGAGAATTTTGGGCCTTGCCACTCTCCAGTGCAGGAATGAACAAGCTAACTCTGCAACTCATGCTTTAGATGACTTTGATGAGTCTATAGTAGCCGCAAATCCCATTACCTTAGGATTCTCTTCCTTAAGTAGATTATATGTGCCTTCCCAGGTGGAGATACCCGCGTCTCTGTTGCATGCGGTGTTTGTGTACAAGGACGCCTTTTCTTTGTCTTCAGAAGTTGGAGCCATTGCCTTTCTTCCCCATAGTTTCCTATATACTTCTTTATATAACCTTTTGTTCTTCGTTCCTGCAGTTTATAAGTGAGGTGAAAGTAATGATAAGAAATAATGACAGGAAAGCTTTAAATGTTGAAGACCTCCAAAAGTATATCACCTTACGTGAATTGTCTCTTTGATAAACACAAAATCATATTTTCTTAACAACTGGAAACTACTCCATTAATTAGCATTAAAGCGCATAACCAGGTTTCGTTTTATGGAAAAATCTTTTTCTTGAATAATGAGCTAGAAAAGTCTGTGATGGAGCTATATCGTATAATCGTAATATCACAATATTGCATGATCTTTCTATTGTCCTATCATAAGATTGCTCTGCCGTCTTATCGCAATATCGCGGTATCGCATGACCGCATGATCGCAGGATCGTGGTATGTGCATATTTTGTGTTAAGGAGTTTCTTGCGAGGTGTGATTTTGCGATATGCGCTATCGCATGTTGGTGTTTTCTGTGGTTTTTTAGCGTAATTGCATTTTAAGGCATGCGATGCGATATTCCTAGAAGGAGTTTTTATCATTCTCCATCATAAAACTTAAGCTCTTTTAGATTTCAAAGGTATTTTCCTAAGTTATGATGGTAAGTTTTATTAAAAAAGAAATACAATCACTTCATTTTTTTAAATTTTTGACTAAGGGTCCCCACTTATTTATTATTAGTAATAACACTAAATAAGAAGGGGGGTTGTTGGTGGCCACAATAATTGGCGATTCACTTGGAAGAACCAGTTATCTTTGTCTTTCTTTTGAATTTTCTAAACTTCCAAAATAGAAAATTTTCCAAAAAGTTAAACTTTATTATAGAAAGATAAAGTACATTATGTTTTAACTTGTCAATGATATTTTGTTTCGACTCGTTTCAACTTTGATTATTTGCTTCCTCAAGCTAGTCTTTGTATTTACATCAATCATTACTTGGTTTGTAAAGATAAAAAAAAGTCTTCTCTATAAACCAGTTTTAAATATGCTCATTTGTCGTAGGTAGAGCCACTGCTGCTAGCAGGCGTTCATAGCCTCGACATGGTTACCTGTTACCCAACAATGATCCTGTATCCTACTTAATGAAACCCACAACTCCCAAAGAAGAATCCACATCCACACATGTTGCTTTGATTTTCTTTACTCTTAAAGAGAAATGTATTGGTTTGATAGCCAATTTATGACACAATCATTCACTTGATTTATAGCTTTGCTGAACAAGCTGGCTCGTGATGAGACCCCTTGCCTTTTGATTGCAACAATCTTGAGTCATTTCCCTGTTGTGGTATACAGTATTGGAAAAGTCAGCAAGTTATAATATCTGTGATTATGATAAGCCAGCTCGTGATGAAACCTCTTACTCTTTAAGATAAAGTGTACCCTTGGATTGTTCCTCTGAAAGTTGTGATTTCCTTAGTAGGGAGGAAGTCATTGTTTCCTTAAGATAGCTCTAGATGACAATAGTAGAGTTTTTGGAAAGAGCTGTTCTACATAGAATCTTTATTTTGTTATTGATACCTTTCATTGCACTGATATAAAACAATTTCTCACTAAAGGTTGTTTTCATCAAATTTTATGAAGTTAAAACTAGTATCATATCTAAGCTAGAGTCTTTAACTATATCTTTCTATAATAGAGATTAATTTTCCAAAAGGTTTGCTATTTATACAAGCGAAAGATCAAAATCTGAAAGAGAATTGGTGTCTTTTTCGTAAATTCCTAATGTAACCATTCACAACTAGTTTTATGAAAATAAAAATCTAATCTTCAAAATAGAAGAATAATCTTCTAAGGAAAATATTTCTTAAGGATCTGTCCATTAATAGGTAAAGAATCTCTTTTCCCTGCTAAATCCTGCAACATAAAGGTGGACGGACCTATGACTTCTACAATCTGAAAAGAACCAAGCCACATTCGATGAAATTTTGTATGTTTCCCCTTTTCCTCATGGGCCTTGTCCCATTTTAAAACTAAATCTCCCATCTAAAAATATTTTCCGGTCGTCATGTGAATCAAAAGAGGATTTTACTAATGCTTGATGATAAGCATGAGTTCTTTTAGCCTGTTCTCATTTTTCTTCTAACTTAATTATTTCCATTTGCCTTAGTTGTAAGGAGGAAGTTGGTACTTCATCAATATATTGAACTAAAGACAAAGAGGGGATTGCTATATGAGTCGGGAGAACCACTTCTTTTCCATAAACCAAATTGAATGGAGAAGTGTCGATGGAGGCTTTTTTCGTTATTCGGTCTGCCCATAAAGCATATATTAAAGACTTATGCCAATTTTTATGATTTTGGTCAACTGTTCATTTGATAATCCTGATTAGATTTTTATTTGTAGATTCAGCTAACCCATTTCCTTGTTGGTAATAATTGGTAGAGTATTTAAGTTCGAAACCTCTTTTAAGTGCAAATTTAGTCATTGCATTTCAGAAAAGTATGATGCATTATCAAACATTAAAGCGAAAGGCAACCCAGACCTGGTGATTATAAATTGATCTATGAACTCAATGATGTGTTCAGCATTAGCCGTCTTGAGTGGAAATGCTTCTACCCATTTAGTAAAATAATCTGTTGCTATAAGGATATATCTATGCTGCTTAGAAGAGTGAGGAACAATCTCACCTATTATGTCCAATCCCCATTGATCAAAAGGTTGCTCAATGTTGACTAGCTGTAGTGGCAAGGATGGTTTCTTTTGTCTTCTGGTGGCGGTTTGGCAGATTTGACATTTCCTCATGTAATTGTGCGATTATTTGAATAATGTGGGCTAGTAATAGCCTACGCGTAAGATTTTATGTGCAGTAGCATCTCCAGCATAGTGTCTGCTTGCTCGTCCATCGTGGAGTTCCTGCAAAACTTTTTTAGCTTTATATTTCTCAAGACATCTAAGGAGAATAGAATCATAATTGATTCTAAATAAAACATCATTCAAGAGCTGATATTGTTTGGCTTTCAACCTTAGAGCTCCTTTCTTGGTGTGATCGAGGTGTGAAGGAGCATATCCATTCTTTAGATAATAAATGATATCAGCATATAATGACTCATTATCGTTTAGGCTTACCTCGTACACTTGTATGTCTACAAATGGAATTTCAGATATCAACGATGCTCCGACCAACATTTTGCAAAATCCTTGACCTTTTACAATGCTTGCTGGTTTGATTTCTACATCGTATTCCTGTAAGGCAGTAACCCAATTGACTCTTTTCTCACCCACTTCTTTTTGTACTAAAAGATTTCTTACTACTGGAAATGGTACAATGATTTTTGTATGGGTTTTGAGTAAAAATGGTCTAAAATATTTAATTTCTTTGAAAATAGCATAAGTTTGTTTCTCCACATCTGAATAATTTAATTCAGCTCCCTATATATTTGAACTAAAGAAAGCAATCAGGGCTTCTGCCTTATCTTGATTTGTCTGAGTAAGTATCACTGCGTATGATCTATCGGATGCAAATGTATATAGAATAGAAGGCTCTGAAAAATTTGGAGTTGCTAAAGATGGAGCATTAACAATTGCTTGTTTGATCAGATTGAATGCCTTATATTCGTCTTGGCCCCATTTAAAGATTGAGTTCTTTTTTTATCATTGTTTGCAAAGGAGACACGATTCTTGAAGAATCTGGAACGAATCTCTTTACAAAGTTGATTTGACCAAGGAATGATTGCATGGATTTTTTGTTGTGAGGTAGGGATATTTCAGAAATCTCTTTGATTCTGTCAGGATCAATGTGAATTCTAGATTTTGACACTATGAATCCTAGAAGTTTTCCTTCACTTAATGTGAAAAATGATTTTTTCGGGTTAAATGAAATTCCATACTTTAAACAACGTTGGAAGATTTGTTTTAAATCTCTGAGATGGTTGTTTCGTCTCTTGGAATAGACAGTTATATCATCCAAATAGATTACCATAGACTTATTCACTAAACCTCTGAACGCAATGTCCATGGCTCTCTGAAATGTGGCACCAGCATTGATCAGGCCAAAAGGCATTTTTTAATATGCGTAGGTACCCCATTTGGTTTTGAATGTGGTTTTTAATTGATCATCAGGATGTACCAACACTTGATTGTATCCTGAAAATCCATCTAAAAAGGACACTAACTCTGACCCAGCGACTGCCTGTAAAATTTGTTCCATAGGAGGCAAAGGAAAATTATCCTTTTGGCAGGCTTGATTAAGATTTCGAAAGTAAATACAGACTCTAATATCTCCATTTTTCTTTCTAATGGGGACCATATTGGAGACCCATTTGGAATGTCGAACGGGAAATATTATTTTGGCTTTCAAGAGCTGTTGAGTTTAGATTTGATTTGGTTTTCTAGATTGGGATGGATTTTTCTCAACTTTTGTTGAACTGGTTTTTCATTGTCAACCAGTGGAATAGTATGTTGGATGATAGAAGTGTCATACGTTTTAAGTTCATCATAGTTCCAAGCAAAAACATTTTTTTATTGTCTCAAAAGACGGATGTATGCTAATTTTTCTTCAGGAGCTAGGCCAAGGCCTAGGTTGATATTCTTGGGTTTGGTATCAGCCCCTAGATTTACTAATTTGTAGTTCAGAGTTGAACTTTGGAGTTTCGAATTGGTAAATCTTTTAAACCGATCTTTCAAATCATAAAGGTATTCTAGTTTGACTACCGACTTCGGTATAACATTGTTAGTGCTATCTTGTTGCAATTGTCGGTCATGTTGGTCTTTGTCAATTATTTAATTGGTATAGGATCCTTCTGATGTGAGAAAACTCATGATATTAGGATCGTCATTGAATATTATCCAATTTGTGATGTTATCAGGAATACAAGTTCTAAAGATTAATTCTATTGAGAATCTATTTGGACTAAAATCTTTTGAAGGGATAAGTTTAGACGCTACGTTAGCTAAAAGGTCTGCACTTGCATTCTAGAGTCTGAGAATTGATGAAACATTAAATGCTATAAAGTTCTCAGTCAGATCTTGAACTAAAGATTGATAATGTTTTAAATGACCTGATAAGCAATGTATAGTATTACGTACCTATCTGACTACAATTTCAGAGTCTCCGAAAACTTGAAGGTATTTGACGTCTAATCTGATTGCTTTGTACAACCCTTGGACTAAAGCTTCGTATTCTGCTGTATTGTTGGTGCAATTAAATTCGAGTCTGCAAGTGAACATAGTTTTATCTCCTTCTGGACTAACTAACACGCATCTGGCTCCTGTTCCTTCATTAGATTTAGAACCATCAAAAAATAATTGCCAAAATGAAGATTTATTTACAGGACTATCTAAAAAATTGATACATTTAGAACTATCTGTTTGAGAAAAAAATTCGACTTGAGATACAACAAAATGTTCTAAGTAAGGTGACATATGAGCATTAAACTTTCCTAGGAAAGAATCTACTGAGTAATTGCCAATAATGTTGTTGTTATATGCTACTGGTTCATTTCCCCCCTCGAGTTTCGTTACTATGTATTTCTGATGTCATTCTCGTTTAGATTTAATGTGATTTGGTTTACCATTGTAGGGCAGCCAAATGTGTGACCAGTCAGTTGCGAGGTATCCATGGAGTTTTTCTGACCAATCCTTGCTAAGAATTAAGCCATAAAATTCTGGAATATCAACAACTAAAATGTCGATAACTTGACATACCTTTGGGTTGGATGACAGCCTTATGGTAACCTGATTCAATTCGCCAATTACTTCGACCTGTGATTGATCTAGCTGGACTATGCGCACAACATATTTTTGTGTTTGAACGTTCAATTTTGTACATATTGACTTCGGTAAAATATTCGATGAAGCTCCCGAATCTACTAAGCAATTATGCACATTTTTGTTAAAAATTTCATAAGTAAGAAGAAACGAGGGAGTATGAGATCTTGATCTTCCTCCAATTAACGCGATGTCGTTTGGATTAACTTTGTTAATTGCATTAGTAGGAGGTCTTCCCATGTCATGAGAAGCTTGAGAAATTACAGCGACACGCAAAGGTGCAACTGGCACAACATGTAATTCTTTCAAAATTATCTTTTGTTGGTGTTTTAACTTGCTTAGTTCATAAAGAGTGATGTTGGCCTGAGTCTTTTTCATATCTTCTATAATATTGTACTCCATTTCGTCCGAAATTATCAACGTTTTAGATGGAGTAGATGAATCTGTCTAGACTGGACTAGTTTGAGTCGCTTTAGGTGTCGTTTTCTTGGCTGCGACTTTATCCTTCATCGTCGAGCTTGCGCTTTTTGGCTTACGGATAGTTTGAGGAGGATCAAGTTGATTTCTACTTCGTGTACTAACCGAGAAAGCTTCTTGATCTTCTTCGTGGGAGGATGAAATCCCACATTCCTTGTAACTCTACAACTTCTTCTTCATCGGTCTGCCCTTTAGTAGCGATTTCCTCTTCTTCTTCTTTGGATTCAGCACTTGTAATAGCATTGGGGGGTTTTGAATCAGTTGAAGGGCCTCTTTTAAAAGCTCTGTAGGGATTTTTTGAGGAAGTTTCTGCCACTTTCTTTTTAATGTCGACCATCTTGTTAGACATGGTCTTCAAAAATTTTTGCAATCCTTCTAGATCGAATGGATCTTTGGATTGTTTTCTCTTGGGATCTTCTTTGAAGGTAACCTTCTTGGATTTTCGTTCCTCTATCGCGGATTTCTTTTCTAGGGCTATTATACGTTTCTCTACTGCTATGGTTTCTTTCATATTTTCAGCTAAAGTTGTTTTATTAGCCCTGTCCACAAAGATTACTATGTTTGATGGTAAAGCAGTAATATACCATTCACTTCTCACTTCTTCGCTGGGCTTGGAGGCAGTAGGAATTTTGTTTAACAATTTATTGAAACATGAATTGAAATCTTTGACGGGTTCTTTTGACTCAACCCTAAGATTTGACAGGTCATTGATTAATGCCACTGTATACCTATCATCACCGAACTTGGTGAGGAATTGCTCTTGGAAGATATCCCAACTAGTGATAGATCCTGATGGTAGTGAGAAATACCACGACTGGCTGTTCCCTGAAGGGTATAAGGAAAAATTCGAACGACAACATCTTCGTTGGTAACTCCATTAAGATTTATGGATAGCATAAAGTTATTAATGTGCTCTTCCACTAGCATGCCTACCTCAGGGTTAACCTTAGGCAACCATTTTTCAGGATGGGTTGGCAACTGACTCAAGGGTGCAGGCATTAAGGCTGCCCCTGGATTTTTCCATGGAGATTGAGCCATCGCTGATCTACTAACGGAGGGAAGTGGAGAAGATGATCCCTAACGTTGAGAAGACGAGGATATAATAACTCCAGATGATTGAGAAGGAGATGTAGAAGTACCAGTAGGTTGGTGAATGATGATTTGAAGTGGCAGAGTGGATGGTTGACTTCGCGGTGAGGAAGTTGAGATGGATGATGGTGAAGAAAGAGTCTCGCTATCAGACCCTTTAGGTGATTTCCTTGCTCTCTTCCTAGTGGGTAGAGGTAACTCAGTTGGCTGAACACCAAAATTTTCGCTCTTTAATCTGGTCAAAGGATGACCAGGGTTATATTGAAGTCACGTTTCCTTGAGATTTATCAGATCTTTGTGGCGATATAGAAAATCCCTGAAGTTTGTGAATCAGAAATTCGACTTCAGGCGGTTCAATAGTAGATTGTTCTGAAATGTCAGGGTTTGTAGCAGCGATTGTTGATCCTACGACTTCTGTCTATGGATTTAAAGATTTTAAATGCAATGGAGAAGTCGGGGGAGATGGTGAGGGCGATTTACTCTCCGAATGGCTCTCAGAATGGTATTTAGATTTGGACTTACTTTCCGTTCATAGTTCGAGGCCCTCCTTCTAGTGCCAAATATGTTGAAGCTTCGAGAATCGGGTCTACAACAAGGGGGATACCTGCCCGGTCCGGACCTTGGTTGGAAGCTCCTTTTCCGTTTGGTATAGCAGGTCTGACTAGAGATATGGGACCAGTTTCCCAATTCAAGTGTGTGTGTGAGAGAAAGATTGATAATTCTGATCTAATAGTTCCTAATTAAGATGATCTAATTCTACTTTAATCTAATGAAATGCTATTTTATTCTAATAAACAGAAACATCTAAGTCTATGCTAACCTGGGGTGTAACCTTTCTGCTATGCGATCTAAAATGATTTCAGATAACAATCGGTAATAAAGATCATTCAACTGTTAAAAGAAAAGAATTCAATATAGATGAACCACTTCACATAAAAAGTTAGGCGAAATAGTTGTGAAAAGCATATCACATAATAAGCTACTCATAAATTAAGCATAAATAGATAGCTATCACCATACAAAAGTTCCAAATGATAACTCAAGAATTCACGCATTAACATATAAACAACTGAACTTGAATATCACTTTAACACAGGAAATAGAAACAATTAAGAGATAAAAGTATCATTTATAACTAGTTCTACTCATGAGCTTCAAGTGATAACAATTTATTTTTTCTCAATCCAACATCCACTAAGAGTATAGAAGTGCAATATCAGTAGCAGACATTAAATGCAAAAATCGATAAATATTGTTCCATTCATTTATCAAAACCTCCTCGGAGGGTGCAAAAGTGCATGTTCTGAGCACACATTTTTGATAAATTTCTGGACCCTTCTCTAAATGCATGAGAAGGGTTTAAATACTACTAACTATATCTAAAAATAACTTATTACAAAAATTTAGGATAAGGTTTAAATGACCGTCCTTTCTCTAGGCAAAAATAAAGCAAAACTTAATTTCTAAAATTAAATCTAATATCTAACTATTTCTGTATTTACGCCTTAATGTCGCAATCATTCAACATTTGCTTGAGAAGAGTTGGTTGGCCAACTTCAGCCTCTAAATGTGCTGCGAAATCGGAATCAGCAAGAGCTGGTGCTATCTTTTTGGTACTGGGCTTATAGGAGACTGAACCATTAGAGGCTTTCTATTTCGAGAAGTTTTACCTAGCAGTGCACGATTAGCGCTAGGCGCTAACCGCACATCGGAAATTGCCTCTGTTTCTTGATCAGGGTTTCCTTGATGTGATTTTCTCCTCTTGTGTGCTTTCTTTTAGCGGATGTAAAGTTGACATTTTGTGAAGATAATGATTCCGGGAGCTCTTGACCTTGAGCCCTCAACTGCCTGTTTTTTATGTCAGCACTGTCCAGTACCAATTTAACCATATCTGTGTAGGGGAGAATTTTGGGCCTTGCCACTCTCCGGTGCAGGAATGAACAAGCTAACTCTGCAGCTCATGCTTTAGATGACTTTGATGAGTCTATAGTAGCCGCAAATCCCATTACCTTAAGATTCTCTTCCTTAAGTAGATTATATGTGCCTTCCCAGGTGGAGATACCCACTTCTCTGTTGCATATGGTGTCTGTGTACAAGGACACCTTTTCTTTGTCATCAAAAGTTGGAGCCATTGCCTTTCTTCCCCATAGTTTCCTATATACTGCTTTATATAACCTTTTGTTCTTCGTTCTTGCAGTTTACAAGTGAGGTGAAAGTAATGATAAGAAATAATGACGGGAAAGCTTTAAATACTGAAGACCTGCAAAAGTATATCACCTTATGTGAGCTGTCTCTTCGATAAACACAAAATCATATTTTCTTAACAACTGGAAACTAATCCATTAATTAGCATTACAGCACATAACCAGGTTTTGTTTTATGGAAAAAGCTTTTTCTTGAATAATGAGCCGGAAAAGTCTAGGATGGAGCTGTATTGTATAGTTGCAATATCACAATATCGCACGATCTTTCTGTTGTCCTATCGTAATATTTCTCTACCGTCTTATTGAAATATCGTGGTATCGCATGATCGCAATATCACATGATCCCAGGATCATGGTATATGCATATTTTGTGTTGAGCAATTTCTTGTGAGGTGCGATTTTGTGATATGCGCTATCGCATATTGGTGTTTTCTGTGGTTTTTTAGCGTAATTGCATTTTAAGGCATGCGATGCGATATTCCTTTAAGGAGTTTTTATCATTCTCCATCATAAAACTTAAGCTCTTTTAGATTTCAAAGGTATTTTCCTAAGTTATGATGGTAAGTTTTATTAAAAAGGAAATAAAATCACTAATTCATTTTTTTAAATTTTTGACTAAGGGTCCCCACTTATTTATTATTAGTAATAACACTAAATAAGAAGGGGGGTTGTTGGTGGCCACAATAGAAGGATAAGGAGAAAACAGATTGCTGCGGGCTCCCTGCTTGCACAAACACACGACCAATCTAAAATTTGGTCCTCCAAACACCGAAGTACATAGCAGAGCTAACAAGCACAACCTATCGCTGACAATAAAGCCTGCTTTCGGTAGGGGAAATTTTGCAGTACCTCAAGTGTCGACATAGCGGACGATGATTGGGCCATATCCTCCACTATATTATAATGTTGTGCTACTCTGGCACGAGGATTAAACGTCAATTTGTGTACTACTCCCTTTGGCAGTTTTATCATTAGTTCAGGAGTGATGGGTGGCACAACTTCAGTTGAAGTTGTTGTCAAACTACTAGGTTGATCATTATCCTTGTTGTTCGACATATGTGGATTCCCGTAATATTTATTCCTTGTCGATATCAAAGCATCATTTAGCTTCTTCGAAACAGACAACATTAGCACTTGGGATGGGGAAGCATTGTCACTAGCAACCAGATTTGTTCCTGGGTTCAGAAACGGATCAGTCAATACTACCGAGGTTTTTGAACTCTTGAAGAATTTTCTAGGCTCAACTTTATATGGACAATCTCTCGTCCAGTGATCCTCATCACATATAAATCATGGATGACTTGGTTTCCTATCTCCAGAAGGGTTTGCAGAATATTTTTCAGGAGACGGATACTCCTGTTTCTTCTTCTTCCCTTTCTTTTTCTTCTTTCCTCCTGGTTGCTTGGGTTCTTTGCCTTTGTCAGTCGACGCGACATTTACTTCCAAGGCGAGAATTTCTTCATTTTCATTTTGACTTGAAACCGTATGGGCCTTATTTGATGTAGCCTTTACGGTTTTTGTGCTAGTCATACCTATCATGCCATCGCCGGCATGAGAGTCTTTGTTTGATTTAGGAGGGGGAGGAATGGAAAATTCTGGTCTAGGAGCATCAGGGATTTTATCGTAGAGCGTGCCAGACTGAATATAGATCAAGTATAGATATTGTGCACGAGCAACAACTTGCTCTTTAGTGACAACTCCTCCCTTTCCCACATCTTCTCTAAAATAAGGTAACAATGACTTAATAAACCATTCAGCCAACAGCTGATCAGGAACATATGTTTTTACCATTCTACGATGACGTCGCCACTCATGAATATGATCAGATATGTGAGTGGTCGTCTTTTGTTTGAAATTGGTAAGAAGCTTTGTTCCCATTTCGTACCTTATGGGTAGCTGAAAATGGGTTAAAAAGGTTGTGGCTAGGGTACTAAAGTTATCAAACAAAGCTCTAGGCAATTCGATATACCATTTTGCTGCCAGACTAGTTAACGTTCGCTGAAAAAGGTGAAGCCTGATCGAATCATCGTTGAGAGTGTTTGATGAACACCATAGGTGAAAGGTCATCACATGATTCGATGGGTCTTCACCTGGATTTCCATTAAATTTAGGAATATCTAATAGAAGTTTATGTGGGATCGTTGGCCACCAAGGGGCGTAAGCAATTGGATCGTTCATTAGTCGATTTAGATCCGGTAACTCTAAAGTCGCCACGAAAGGAAACTGTTGATTCAAGCTCAGCGAAGCATACCCAGGATAAGATGGAATTGCCTGATCAGTTGGCCTTTACATACCAGCATAATGCATTTGATGCTGGTAACTTTGGTGAGGTTGATGGGCATGACCATTATGATATGATTGATGTTGACCGTTTTGAATATACGGCTGCCCATTACTTGCAAAGACTTGTTGCTCAGATCCTTGGTAAGCTTGTTGGAATTGCGGTTGTTGGTAGTGTACCAGCCATGGTTGTGAAGCCATGAGATGTTTCCTAGTACTAACTATTTGACCAAGATGAGGGGTAATGGTCCCCGTTTGAACTTGGGTCATTCCACTAGTCAGTGGTTGTGGTTGCATCGCAGGGACAAGAGGTCGTTGTATTATGACCCGAGAAACCTGAGGTTGACATACAACAGACAACACTTGTACTTGCGACATCGTCACGATAGCCGGCCTAGTGGGGATATTTGACATAGGTAAACTTTGTTGCATCGAGTATACAACTCTTGGTTGTTGAGGTAGTATTGGCACCCAACCACTAGATGTAATTCCAGCATACCTTGAATTTTGTTGTGAACTCTCGTATGGTTGTTCTTCTGGGGGAGACAATGAAAGGGTTTACTTCCCTCCATATGGTGGTAACTCAATGTTCAAAGGAATGATTTGCCTTTGGGGACCGGATTTCCCAAATTGACATTGCGAAGGATTAATTTGTTGAGACTCAACATAAGAGATTCCAGATATTATTCTAGACGAGTAAACGGGAAAAGTCCATACTGTCGAAACAACCCCTGCATGGACTCCATCTAGCAATTAAGAGCTAGTTAGGACAGATGGTACGCCGATGAACATTATTAGAGTAGCAGCAGGAATTTCTGCTGCTACTATGTTGGATGACACAGTCCTAGATATCGATGGTTGTTCAGACATATTTAGTCTATCCAAAAGATTCCTCAGCGATTCTTCAGGAACTTTTGATGGCGGGAGACTAACTTCTGATGAAGAAGGATATAAGGTGATCCCAACTCCAAATTGCGATGGAGCGTTAGATGGAGGATCCTCCACAATCTCTTCTATGGCAATCAATCCAGGCGGAAGAGGTAGACTATCAGGTCCGTAAAATATTTCTGGTGCCGAAGAGGGTATAGGTTCTACAGCGACTAATGTTTGGGGAGTAACACCTTCCGAATTAGCTGTAGATGGAGCCGGTTTGAGAATAGAAGTGTTTACCATCACACTAGGATCAGTTGTAATGTCCTTTTGTGGCTGTGGAATTTCTTCTGTAGAGGTAGGGATACCAAAAATGTTCGGAGTAACCACAGCCTCTGAGGATGTCGGAGTATTTGCTCCAACCAAACTAGGGGACTTTGATTTGGTCAAATGAGTTCGCTTTTTTCGGAACAATTTCATTTCCGGAGTCAAAGACGGTTGACTCGTAAGTCTTCGTGAACGACAGGGTTTTGATTGACTTTCTTCCACGATTTCAGATTACTCGATCAACTCAAAATAAAAGGGGAAAAAGATTCCTAATTAACTAAATTTTAGACGCTTTGACACAACTTGTTTTTCCAATTTTTAAGAGTCGAGAAAAAACAAAAGATGACTCTTGTCGCCTTCGATTTTTAATGAGCCTGAAGTGACAAGTGCTCAGATGGACCTTTTCCTTTAAGGAGTCTGAAAAGGAATGAAGGAGACTACTTTGGAAATCTAGACAGAGGGATTACCAAACCAATTGCAAAACTGCAGAATACTTTTTACAGTACGACAGTCAATCTTCCTGAATGTTGTGTTCAGTGCATTGCGATCGATAGGGTGGAAGACATGGCTTCCTAAGGATAAAGGATATAGCCTATCGGGGTATCCCAATATATACTAGACGATACGTGGGAGCACAAGTCTGTACTGGCACTTGTCGTCTCAAAGAGGAGGAATCACCCAACTAGCAATGAAAGCGGTAGTTACCAGGCTTTACGACATCGGAATACGTCTCTAGCCTAGACTTCTAAATTATGTGCGTTAGGTTCCAAAGCATTTTTATGTTCATTAAATTTATTTTATAGTTGATCTTGCTTAAGAAATTTGCCTTTTAAGTTCACCGCGTGATGTAGATATATAATTCCTAATATGCAATCTAATATGATAAACAATCATTTAATCTTCTTTTTGCAATGAAAATCCTAGCTACTAAGGAAAGATAAATGAGATTTTTTCAACATAGAGCGCAGAGCACACGCTAGATCCATTGTCCTAAATCAAACCAAAAAGCAGTCTAAATGCAAATGCACATGCATGTATTTGTTTTCCGCTTTCTTAATGTGTGAATGACAAAAAGAATGCTGAGTACAAATCTGAATTATTTTTTCAAAGCGACAGTACTAATAAATTTCTCTTCAAAACGAAAGGAAGATAATGACGAAACTTTGCGATTTGGAATTGAAAATTGCTATGGACACTTGGAAAACTACTAATTCAAATCAAATATAAGAGTAACAGTATAATCAACCATCAAGAACAATAGGATTCTTTTCTACGACTAAAAACGACGCTTGCGACACTTCCAAATCAAGAAACGACAATTCGATTATGCTACTTCTTTGTAAAAGAGAACTGAAAATGGCACACAATACACAAAAAAATTTACAGTTCTTTGCACAATGGAAGCGGAATGATGGAAAGGGAGGGGGTTTCCACAGTGGTATACTAATCACAGATAGAAAAACTCCTGAATAGAGCTAAAGAGAGTGAAGAAAAACAAAAGTCTGAAGGCAAAATTAGCCTTATCTGATCATCACATCTGTTACACAGGGAAACAGGGATGCATCCCACCTACTGCACATGGGAGCTGCGATGCATCCAGATTTCCTTGAAGAGAGGATGTGATGGTACGAGGATGAGACTTTAACTTGGTTCTTGATCACAGTTTGTAGCTCAGTTCAAGGATTTAGGTCGAGCAAGTGATGTTTAGTAAATATAAATCACAGGGGTTGATCTAATGAGGTTACTAGAGCCACCACCAGGGCAACTATAATGTTTGCAAATTGATTCTTCAGTTTATAAACAAAACCTGGAGATAGACTGAAGCAACATTGATCTACTTTGCACTTTCATAGCAAATGCAGTTCGAAGGTTAGCTGGCTTGACTTCAGGCTCTGTCTCTAAGTTTATAAAATGAACAAATATAGACAAGCAAACAAGCTATTCGCTCCCCAGTGGAGTCGTCATTTTGTTATCGGGAAATCTAGTGTCCACTCGGAGCTGCTAGTCCCACTAAGATGGGTAGTTATCTTAGAAACAAACAAACCAAAACTACTTTCGCTTTCCCTTATGAGAAGTAGATAAGAGGGGAACAAAGGACACCAACCTCAGTCTTGCACTTGGTTCCCTACTTGGTTCCTCTCCCTTCTAGAAAATCTTTGCCGCTCCTTCTTCACTTACCCAACTTCAAAGAGCACCTGTGGAATCAAAGCAGCATAATACTATCAAAGAATAGAGATCTACAATCATAAACAATATAGGACCAAATATATATTGACCACACAAATGCATATATCATCAAGCATATAAGAATGTGGAGGAAAACTTGAATAACTTTATTAATATCAAGAATAGCAAAGAGGATTACAACCCATTGTTCTGACCCAGCGTCATCCTCCCAGCATGAAAGCCCTTCTTCACCTCATGAAAAGCTTAGATCACCCAACATTATGATATTGCACCAGGAAACCAACATCACTTCCTTACAAGATACACGATTCCAGCCTTTGGATCTCTGGGATGAGGGATCCATATATAGATGATTGCCGGGGGGTGAATCAGCTTCTGGGATTTTGATTAGTGTCCTCTCTCTGACAGTTCTTGATTCCACTTGGAGATTGATGATCTCTTACTCATCCCTGGGCGAATTTAAAGAGGCAAGTGTCACAGGAGAAGTTTATGGAAGATTCCATAATCATCCACCTTGCAAACTATCTCTGCCATTTGTCTACTCTCGCCCATCACACCCTACAGAAGGGATTTCTAGTATGCATCATACTTTTTGCATTGAGCAGGTGAGATGCATCGCACCCTTAGCACTGAGCAGCCTGCATGGTCTAGTTTTGACTAGTTCTGAGCAGTTTTCCATGGAGAACTTCTGGGAGATGATGTATGATTGGGGTTGGAGTGCCCAAAAATGTCTATAACAAGCTGGGTGGCACGTTGTAGGTCATGAAGGTAGGCCAACCACTCCCAGGGAAGAGACACACCCCATGTTCTTCGCCTAACTGCTGCTCCAGAGGAGAAATTCTTTGCTGGAAGAAGACCTAGAGTGAGGTAGGGGAAGAAAGAGCCCACCACCCACTCACACCAGCCTTGGGACTACAATTCCTGTTGTTGTAGTTTTTCCTATTCTCTCTCAGATCCCACGGCCAAAGAGCTTGCCCGTTCTAGTCCTCCACATACCTTCAATCCTAAACCCATTCTACACTATTGTCCCAAGCCTCTGCCTAAGCCAGGACACCAATACCTCACTTCTCTTCCTCACCCAACACCCCCTCCTCATCGCCCACCCTTTACAAATGACCACCCTACTGTATCCTTCCTACATTAAGTAACACTTGTGGGAGAGCTAGACTCCCAATAGCCATTAAATTGGGCATGTTGCACATGGAGGCCCAACTGGCTCCATGCTCCAACCTGCAACTACCTGTCTCCTTGATTGGACACCCCCATCGAGGTCTTTTAGATCCTGATGTATCAGTTTTTGAAGATCCTAAATTTCCCTAGGGTGCATGTTTCCTTTGGTAAGAATATTTGACCAAGCTTCCCTGAAGTTTTTATGTGTTGGGTTCGCCCCACAGTTAGCCAACTAGTCTATGAATTTATTGCCTTCACGGAGAACATAATTGGTACTGATGTATTCAAAGTTTGTTAGGGCTTTCTAAATGCAAGAAGGTTGAGATTCTAGTCTCCAAATCCTTGCCACCTTCTGGGGGGAAGATCCATTGATAATCCTTTGTACCATATTTATGATGAGGCATGAGTCCCCCACTATTCTGATTCTTCGATATTGAAGGTTGGAGGCCAGGCTCAGGCCCACTTCCAATCTTGTTAGCTCGGCCATGTTATTCGTTGTTATACGATATAAGCTAGAGTAAGCTACCCTTGGGGAGCCTACTGAGTCACGAATGATGCTGTTGAAACTTGTCAGTCCGAGATTACCCTTGGAAGCCCCATTGAAATTAATCTAGAGGCAGTTATCAGGGGGGGAGGAATGAAGAGGGGGAGTGGGCAAGGGAAGTTGCGAGATAGGTGTGCTTAGGTAGATCAAATCAAATGAGAGGTTCAGATGGGCAAGAATCTGGGCTTCTCATGGGTCAGGGTTCCAATCATTAGGGGACCATGATTCAGAAAGGATGGATTATCGGATATTCGACATCGTCAAGCTCCATATGTGAACACTAGGCAAAGTTTTCCCATTGAACATGACTCAACTCCTTTTTTTCCAAGTGTTCCACAGAATTAGACCTAAGGTTAACCATGAGGCCCGGTTCACCACCAGATTAGAGAATTGGTTAGTCTACCAATTCTCAAGGAGATCGTGGATGTCATATAGATGGGTATCTATTAAGCCAAATAGGTTAGAGGTATGATTCCAAACTTCATATGTTATGGGGCAGTCTCCAAAGAGATGGGAAAGGGATTCTTCTACTTGCTTGCATAGGATACATATTGACGGGCCAAAAAAACCCATTTTTTGGAGGTGATCCCAGGTAAGAATCTACTTGTGGCTCACTAGCTAGAGGAAGTGAGAAACCTTGGGCCATAGGTTACCTCTCTAGATGGGTCACCGGAAAATGTGATTCCATTGAGCCTAACCATTAACCTGGATAAGATAGGCTTCTTTTACTTAAAAGGTTCCTGTCATAGAACAACCCCATCTTAGTTTTTCCATCTTGTGGGATATATGGACCCGACGTTGAGAGTGATAAGTCCCTAGGCATGCACTGACCTCCCGTGAGATTGTTCTTGGCCAATCAGCACCACATTTCCATCTCTATCATCTGTGGTGTTCCAAATCTTCCATCGAGTAATCCAATATGTAGAGGGTTGAGATTGAGTGGAAGAGGGGTATCAAGTTATAAAGTGATTGACCTTGAGCAAGTCAAGGGAGATGCTTCCAAGAGTCCTGCCAAAAGAGGAGGGATTTCCCATTCCTTACTTCCAAGAAGAAGTAGTCTTGAATTATATCATTGTTATTATTAGCGTGATTCCATATTGCAGATCCAGTGCTTTTAAGAGGCTCGCGAAGGCAGGCTTCTTGTAATTTTCCTTGTCCGTATTTCTAAGACCAGATTGTCTTCCATAGTTCATTCCCTCCTTCTATCCACCACCACCGGAGCTTTGCTTTGAGGGTGTCACTCAAGACATCCGGATCGCGTAAACCAAGCCCTGCCATGGTCTTTGGGAGATAAAGTTTATGCTAGGAAGTAATGGCCACTTCCGTTCCATGGTTGCCCCACTCCATATGAATCTTCTAAACGCAACATCCAACTCAACATAGATGCTCTTAGGGGCTAGGAGGGAAAATAGTTAATATAAAGACATATCTTGCATAGCATATTTCAATATGGTGGCCCTCCCTATCAGGTTGAGAGCACGGATGGTCCGGGTCGATACTTTTTGGAGAGATTATTGCAGAGGTATTTCCAGGGGGAAATGTGGAGAGGGTTGACAATGAGGGGGACCCAAAAATATTTAGAAGGGAGATATCTAATTGAAAAACCCATAGCTCAGGCAAGACAAGCTTGGACAGGCCTGGGAGTGTGAAATAAATAACCCTTGGTCCCTGTCACACAATCTTATTCATTGATTTTTGTGCATTTGAAACTAGTTCTCCCTTGTGTTTCCTTGGCACTGCTAAACACTTTTTGGCATGCATTGACACACCTTAGCACCTGACACATCTTGGCATGCTTCCCTAGACTCTACCAATCCTTAGCACTTCCTAGCATGTCTTGTAACTCCCTCCTTGGCACACCCTAAGCACACTGACACTTCCTGTCACAAACTCTTATTCATTCATTTCCATGCATTAATTTGGCCTAGTTCTCCCTTGTGTTTCCCTAGAACTCCCTAACACATCCTAGCACACGTCGGCACACCTTAACACCTGGCACATCTTGGATGCATGTTGCCCATACACTCTAGCATGCCTTAACACTACCTAGCATACCATGTCACTCCATCCTTACCACACCTTGACCTCGTTGACACTCCCTCTCACTCACTCTTATTCATTCGTTTTCATGAATTTTGACCTAGTGCTCCATTGAGTTTCCCTAGAAACCACTAGCACTCCTTACCACACATACACACACCTTGGAACTTGGTACATATTGGGATGTTTCCCTAGCACTCTAGCATGCCTTGGAACTACATAACATACCTTGTCACTCCCTCCTTAGCACAATTGGAACTTGCTAACACTCCATATCACACACTCTTATTCATTCATTTCAATGCAATTGAAATTGGTGCTCCCTTGTGTTTCCTTGGCATTCTCTAACACTCCCTAGCATGTGTTGACACCACACCCTAACACTTGACACATATTGGAATTCCTTAACACTTGGGATGTATTGGCATGCCTAACATTCCTTAGAATTGTCTAGCATATGTTAGCACTTCTTGGCATTCCCTAGCACACCTTGTCACTCCCTAGTTGTCATGTCCTTATAGATATCCTTACTTTTTTTGTGACTAGGGAACCCAACCAAGTCATTGAAAAATAGTGTTTTTCCTAGTCTAAAGTCTCCCTTTGTTTGAAACTGCTTTGTCCAGCTCCTTCTCACAATTGTAGGATTGCCTCCTGCAAGTCCTATTATAAAATTCTCCTAACACACTTGGTCCTTGGGACACCTAGAATTCACCGACACTCCTTGGAACACACTCTTATTTGTTCATTTACATGCATTTTTACCTATTTCTCCCTTGTGATTCCTTAGCACTCCCCAACACTCCTCGAAATGTAGTGGCATTGTCTGGAATTTGTTAGCACACCTTTTCATTCCTTGGCATGCCCTGAAACTCCTTAGCTATCATGCCCTCACAACTACCCTTACTTTATTTTGCAACTTGAGAACCCAAAAAAATCCTGCCTCGATTATAACAACTTGACCAAGTTATAGTTACTACAACTAGACTATTCTTTGTTCACCTAGGAACTTCCTATAAATCCTCTTATGATACTCATGTCGAATATAAAATCATACAACTTGACAAGTTACGAAGTCAAGACTCACATCCAACCTTGGTCGTAAAACAACTAAGCAACATAGTTTACATTTTGACATGTTATCATGTCTAACAATCCCTTAGCACCATGCGGCACATGGTATCATTCCTTGCATTCCTTAACATGCTTTGCCACTCCCTAGCACTTCCTAGCACTCCCTGACACCTATCACACCTAGAACTCACTGACACTCCCCATCACACTCTTATTCATTCATTTCCATGCATTTGAAACTAGTGCTCCCTTGTGTTTCCCTCACACTTGGCCCTAACAAACGCTAGAATGTGTTGGTGCCACACTTTGATGCTTGACACATCTTTGCATGGCTTAGAAATTAGCATGTATTGGCATGAAAAACATGCCTTGGAACTATCTAGCATGTGTTAGTACTTCATGGAATTCCTTGGAACACCTTCGCACTCCCTAGTTGTCATGCCCTCATAGATAGACTTACATTTTTTGCGACTTGGGAACCCAACCAAGTCATTGGAAAAAAAATGTTGTGCCCAACCCAAAGTTTCCATTTCTCTTCAATTTATTTTTCCACACCTTATCACAACCATAGTCTTACCTCCTACAAATCCTATTCCAAACTTCTCCTAAAACACTTCATCCGTGGGAAACCTAGAATTTGTTAACAGTCCTTGACACACACTCTTATTTGTTCATTTCCAAGCATTTTAACTTAGTTCTCCCTTGTGTTCCCTTGGAACTGCCTAACATTCTTCAACTTGAATTGACATTTTCCGGCATGTGTTAGTATGCATTTTCATTCCTTGGAACATCCTGACCCTCTCTAGCTATCATGCCCTCACACTGCCCTTAATTTGTTTTAGACTTGGGAACCCAACCAAGTCCTGCCTCAACTACAAAAACTTGACCAAGTTACAATTACTATAACTATACTATATCATGTTCACCTAAGAACTACCTATAACTAATCTCAAGCTACTCATGTCCAATCTCAACTCACCCCACTTAGAAAGTTACAAAGCGAAGGCTCACGTCCAACTGTGGCCATGAAACATCTAAGCAACATAGTTTACATTTTGACATGAAATAGAACCTTGTATGTCTAACAATCCCTTGGCGCTATGCAGCACATGTTACCATCCCCTACATTACTTAGAATTCTCTAGCACTTCCTAACACACCCTATCACTCCTTGACATGACCTGGAACTCTACCAAGCCTTGGCACTTCCTAGGATATAACCTTGTCACTCCCTCCTTAACACACTTGGAACTCATTGACACTCCTTAACACACACTCTCATATGTTCATTTCCATGCATTTTGAACTAATTCTCTCTTGTTTTTCCATAGTACTCTGTAACACTCCCTGGCACGCATTGGAACACCATGGAACCTGGAACATCTTGGCATGTCGCCTTGGAACTCTAACATTCATTCACACTGCCTAACATACCTTGTCACTCCCTCCTTAGGACACCTATAACTCACTAACACTCCCTGTCACACACTCTTATTGATTCATTTCCATGCATTTGAAACTAACGCTCCCTTGTGTTTCCTAGCACTCCATAACACTCCCCGGCATGCATTAGCATTCCATATCACCTAACACATCTTGGCATGTTTCTTTGACCTCTAACATGCCTTAATACTACCTAACAGACATTGTCACTCCCTTTTTAGCACACTTGGACCTCATTCATAGTTCCTATCACAAACTCTTATTCGTTCATTTCCATGCAATAATTTGACCTAGTGTTCTCTTGTGTTTCCTTGGCACTACCTAACACTTCCTAGCACATGTTGGCACACCTTGGCACCTGGCACATCTTGGGCGCATGTCACCCTGCCACTCTACCATGACTTAGTGATGCCTAACATACCATGTCACTCACTCCTTAGCACACCTAGAACTCATTGAAACTCCCTATCACACACTCTTATTCATTGATTTCCATTCATTTTTACCTAGTGCTACCTTGTGTTTCCCTATCACTCAATAACACTTCCTAGCACATGTTGGCACACCTTGGATGCATGCTACCCTGACACTCTAGCATGACTTAGCATCGCCTTAAATACCAGGTCACTCCCTCCTTAGCACACATGGAACTCACTGACACTCCCTGTCACACAATCTTATTCATTCATTTCTATGCATTTTTACCTAGCTCTCCCTTGTGTTTCTCTGACACTCCCTTACACTCCTTAGCACACATTGGCACACCCTGGCACTTGGCACATCTTGGTATGCTTCCCTATCACTCTAGCATGCCTTGACACTACCTAAATTACCTTATCACTCCCTCCTTAGCAAACCTGTAACTTGTTGACACTTCATTTCCATGCATTCGAAACTAGTTCTCCCTTGTTTTTCCCTAATACTTGGCCCTCATACTCCCTATCATGCATTCGCGCCACACCCTAGCGCCCGACACATCTTGGCATGCCTATCATGCCTTGGAACTGTCTAGCATGTGTTAGTACTTTCTAGCTTTCCCTGGAACACCTTGGTACTCCCTAGCTATCATGCCCTCATAGATAACGTTACTTTTTTTGCGACTTGGGAACCAACCAAGTCATTGGACAAACAATGTTGTGCCCAATCCAAAGTCTCTGTTTGTCTAAAAATTCTTCATCTAGGCCCTTATTGTAGCCATAGGCTTTCCTCCTACAAGTATTATTTTGACCTTATCCTAACACACTTTATCCTTGAGACACTTGGAATTCATTGACATTCCTTAGCACACACTCTTATTCGTTCATTTCCATGCATTTTGACCTAGTTCTCCCTTGTGATATTATGGCACTCCCTAACACTCCTCAACATGCATTACCGCTGTCTCACATGCGTTAGCATTCCTTTTCATTCCTTGGCATGCCTTGACACTCCTTAGCTATCATTCCCTTACAACTACCCTTACTTTTTTTGGGACTTGGGAACCCAATCAAGTCTTGCCCCAACTACAACAACTTGACCATGTTACGATTACTACAACTAGACTATGACTTGTTCACCTAAGAACTAACTATAACTCATCTTAGGCTACTGTGACTAGAATTTGCACCTTATGTTGCAAAGGAAACGTCGTAAGGCATAGAGTCGGGAAGAAGAGCATAGAGTGGGGAAGAATGGGTAATCAAATCCGTCAAAATTAAGATTAAATTGATCTATTAATTTTTCATTTACATACACTAAAATTGTATGCAGAATCTCAAGTTATCATTTAGATAAATTTCTATAGTCCATGTTCTATTTTAAATATTTTACTCTTTTGTCATAACTGGAAGAATCTCAAATTATCATTGAGATAAATAAATCTCTATAGTACATACTCATTATATATATATATATGAATGAAGATCTCTGCTATGATTTATATTACTGTGGCAATGCCATTTTTCTCTTGCAAAGTTGCATCCATTGGTTTTTTTAAGACATTAAAAGAATCTAGCTGCTATGGTTTGTTATGATCGATGGGTTATCTTTTAGATTATATTGTAGATGATGTTAGAGATATTAAATCATTTTGAAATAAACACGGACATGCTGTTGGCATTGATTAGCGGCATATGCTACAATAACTTATCTTCATTGAAAAGGAGGTCGATGTATTCATTGAGAATCTCTCACACTAAACTTCTTGAAACATGCCTGAAACACCATGTGTTAATCCTAACATAGAAATTTTCTACGCCTACTGGGATCAAATTTCCATATCTTCCCCCTTTCATATCTTCCCATTTTTTTTGGTATTTTTTAAATCTATCGACAAATTGGCTCGCTATATTATTAGTTTAAATTCTAAGGAATACAACTTCCCATGTGCCAAAATTTGTGTTAGAAATGTATTTTGCAAAACTCCCAAAAGTAATTTGACGTGCTATATTACTAGTTTATAGTCCAAGGAATACAACTTCTAGCATGCCAAAATTTGTGTTGAAATGTATTTTGTAAAACTCCCAAAGGTAATTTAGCTGACTTGGAGGGTCCAAGTCATCTTCAGGTTCTAGATTATGAGCAAGTTCCTTTCAAATGTAATTTTTGCGATAAGTATGTGTTTTACAAAAATTTGTCCAAATACTATAATATCTCAACTTCTTTCTATTTCATCTTTAGCTTCTCAAATTAATAAATAGCAATGAACATTCAAACAAATTCCAAGGAAACACAAAAGGCCTCATTCTAATAGATTTGAGTCTCACCAACATTCTCCATCCAGTAATAAATTTGGAATTTTGCACTCTACAGAAGCAGAGGTCAATGTTGAATGATTAATTCAATACCCCATTTCGATCATGCAGTTCCATTCTCCCTCTAGAAATAGATTTGGAATTATGCACTCTACAGAAGCAGAAGTCAAGGTTGAATGTGTAACAACCCTAAAATAGATATCTAATTAATTTATTAACATTAAATTTAAACTATGAAGAGTGCTTACCTGGGCTTACCTGTGGTAGAAATAGGCTTACCGCAACAGGGTTTTGGGGACGACTCTCCTCCCAACCGTAGGCTCAATTGTGCAGGATTCTACTACAACTGTCCACCCCCGAGCCCTCAATCAAGGACTACTGCCAGTGCTCCTAAGTCTTAGTATACCATTCTCCCAAGAGAATGAAAGATAGAATCTCGGAATGATAGAATGCAAGAATGCCTCTCTCATCTTCCTCATCATCTATTAAATAGAACAACATTGGATGGGGAATCACATGCACACACTCCATGTGTCTACATGCAACTTGATTTTTTAGCTTTCTTGTTTTATTTCTTTACTTTTCTTTTGATTTTTTGCTTTCTTGATTCTTTTTTTTATTGTTTTCTTTGTTTTATTACTATTTATTCTTATTTAGAGCTTTAGTGTAGTTATTACTATTTTTATTATT